>JAWQFJ010021989.1:0-73587 GCA_034096865.1 Theodoxus fluviatilis
TTCTCTCTTTCTATATTATATCTAATTCCCCTGCAGAAAGGGATCCTTTTGGTTATTTATATCTAAGTATGACTCTATCTATCATTTTATCTAGGAACAGGGCGCGATTCCTTGCGAGAGGCTGTCCAGTAAAAATAAATTTCACGCGCGCATGACTCACAATCTAAGGGGTATATATATGTTTTCAGATTATATACGTCAGAATAGCACAATGCGTCGGACATCATATTGTCCAATCAGAACCAGGTACACGATCATCTCCCGCCAAACTAACGACGTCATTGGCGGGAGGCGCGGAGAACTACAAACCCATCTTAAAATACAAACGAACTACGAAACATGAAAAATGCGGAATATATTCCGGAGACGGAAAGAGTACCATAATCACCACCACAACAATTTTCAACTACAATAATAGTTACTAATAAATGCTAGTGATGATGATGTTAATGTTGTTGATGATGATGTTGATTGTTACATATCCGTCCTCTTGATTTTCCTAAATTAGGGGTATGAATTAAATTTTCTCCCAGATTAGGAACGGCTATGAACCTTAATAATTCAATTGGCTGAACATTTGATTATATGCCTCATGCCATGCACAAAATCACTAACAAACAAAGGTTATCCTGAACAGAACTATTTCTTTAATGTATAATAAAGATATTCCAAATAGCAATATAAATGTACCACTACTAATGGTTAATAAACACAATGAATTAATTAATTAATTAATTGTGTCAATTGGTTGCAACCACGAAAATAAAGAAACGATTTCAGTCTTTGAGTTTTCACTTTCTGTTAATGTTCATCACTAAGGAGAGGGTTTCATTCACAAAAGTTTAGTTCCTTGGTTCAAAGTTCTTTTCACATTCACAGTGGGGGAATGAGGACAGAGAGAGAGAGAGAACAGGTGTCAATCTACTCATCCATCTTGTTGAATGGTGGCAGACTTAGTGCGGAGGGCATGGTCGAGACTCTCCACATTGAATCTTATGCAGAAATTGCCGGGAAGGTCGCTTCACCTCCATTAACCGCCAGGCGTGGACGGGAGTGGAATAGATCTCGCTTGTCTGAGATCCAGAGCCGAACTGCTTGACTGGTCCGTTTCTCCCTGCTAGGAATCCACGTTATCACAGACTGTCATCAGCCGTCTGTGTGAGGCGGTGTGAGGCGGCGCCAGACAGTCCCAAAACTCTGTCTCGGTGAACTTTCGAGGAAGGGTCAGGCGTGCTTATTGTCCCAGCGATGATGACCTAACAATGAACAATGGCCTCTTCTCCCATGGAGCAGTCCTCCGCGTCTCCTATCATTGCACCATCAAGTCTTTCAGTCTCTCTCCTATTGTTTCATTAATTTTCGGCTGACCATCTGCATTCCCTCCAGAGGGGGTCAACTCTCCAAATTATCAGGCACCACTAACATAGGATTCTACTTCTGTAACATTCCTCTTCCCTTTAAAAAATCATAGATTTTTTTAATAATAAGGGTTTCTATATTCTCAGGAAAAAGAAAAGGAGGAACCACAGTTCATTCCTGTCTTGAATTCTAGACTCTAGATAGACAGTCAGCAATCACATTTTGTTTGCCAGGCACATGCTTCACAATCAAGTCAAACTCTTGCAAGATAAGACTCCACCTGAGCAACCTCTGATTCTTGCTCTTCACACTCCTCAGAAAGGTTAAAGGATTGTGATCAGTGAAGACAGTGACTGGGTGGAGAGAATGTTTGCAGTACACCTCAAAGTGTTGCAGTGAAGTCACCAGACTCAAGGCTTCCTTCTCTATCGTGGAGTATCGTCTTTGAAAACTCAGAAATTTTCGAGAGAAGTAGGCGACCGGATGCCTTACGTCCAATTGATCTACTTGCATGAGCACTGATCCCATGCAATTGCCACTAGCATCAGTCATGAGCAGAAAAGGACAATTTGGGTCAGGGACAAGCAAAATTGGCTCACACATGAGCATTGCTTTCAGATTTTCGAATGCAACCTGACATTTTTCTGTCCACAGGAACCTTTTCTTTCCCCCTAACAGATCAGTCAGTGGGAGAGCAACTTCAGCAAAATTCTCACAGAATTTTCTGTAGTAGCCAACCATGCCTAGAAATCTTCGCACTCCCTTTTTGTTTTGAGGAGAAGACATTTTGGCAAGGGCTTCAACCTTGCTGTGTTGGGGAGAAACTCTCCCATTTCCAATTTCATGGCCAAGATACACGACAGCCGCTGTCGCAAATGAACTTTTGCTTAGGTTCACTGTGAGATTTGCTTCGGTCAGTCTCGAGAATAGTTGCCTCAAATGAGTCATGTGGTCTTCCCAGGACTGACTGTACACGATACAGTCATCTATGTACACCCTACAGTTGGGAATGCCAAACGTCACATGATTCATGAGCCTTTGGAAGGTAGCAGGAGCATTTTTGAGACCACACGGCATCACCGTATATTGATATAGGCCTCGAGGCGTCACGAAAGCCGATATCTCTCTAGCCTTCTTGGTCAGTGGCACTGCATAGTACCCTTTTAGCAAGTCAATCTTGGAGACGAATTTTGAATTTCCCACTGCATCAACACAGTCTTCAATTCGTGGAAGGGGATATGAATCACCTTTTGTCACTGCATTGACCTTACGATAGTCTGTGCACATTCTCCACCCACCATCTGTTTTCCTGACCATCAAACAAGGGGAACACCATGCACCCGATGCTGGCTCAATCATTTCGTTCTCGAGCAGGTAACTCACTTCTTCTTCCAAAGCTTTCAACCGCTCACCAGTCACACGATATGGATGTTGTCTGATAGGAGCCACACTCTCTTCCAGCTGGATGTCATGCTCAGTCACACTGGTACGAGACGGAACATCTCTGAACAAACCAGCAAACTCTCTGCACATCTCACTCAGTTCCCTCGCTCTTTCAGTGGGTAGGTGGGTCAGATTCTCTTCCATCCTTTCCAGCCTGTCGGAGTTTTTCATCTCACAGGTTGGGATGACTTCACTCTCACTCTCTTCCAACCCTAGAGAGTCATTCCATTCTCTTTCCAGCATACTTTCATTCTCACTTTCTCCTTGTGCAGTGATCTCACTTTCGCCTTTTTCGCTCATCTCCAACTTTGCTGTCACACACGCCACTCGCTCTCGCTGTTCGTTCTCGTGGAACTTCTTCAGCATGTTGATGTGGCACAGCCGATTCTTCTTTCGACTGTCAGGCGTGCTAATGACATAAGTCACATCACCCCTCTTTTCCACTATGGTGTAGGGCCCGCGGTAACGAGCGCGTAGAGCATTGCCCTCGACAGGAGTCATCACCAGGACTTTGTCACCAACCTGGAACTGTCTGTCCCTAGCTTTGCGATCATACCACACCTTCATGCGCTCTTTGGAATCTCCCAAATGTTTCTTGGCGCAGGTCACCGCATGCTCTAGTCGCTCTTTGAAATCTGTGACGTAAGTCAACAGATCTGCTTTTGTCTTCCTTTGGGACCAGTTCTCTTTCACAACCTCTAGAGGTCCTCGCACCTCATGTCCGAACACGAGCTCAAATGGAGTGAAGCCTAAAGATTCCTGAACTGAACTCCTGATAGCAAAGAGCACAAAAGGAACTCCTTCCGGCCAGTCCCTAGTTCTGCCATCACAATAGCATCTCAGCAACTCTTTCAGGGTGTGATGGAATCTTTCGAGAGCACCCTGGCTCTCCGGGTGATATGGACTACTCACCACGTGTTTTATCCTCAATTTTCCTAGCACTGAACGGAAAATTCTGGAGGTGAAATTCGTGCCTTGATCCGTTTGCACTTCGTGTGGCAAGCCGAAGGTAGTGAAGAACTTCACCAGCTGTTCACTCACTGCTTTGGCATGGATTCGTCTCAGTGGCACTGCCTCTACAAATCTGGTTGTGGCGCACATGATGGTGAGGAGATATTCATGCCCGCTTTTGCTTTTCGGAAGTGGGCCCACGCAATCCACGATGACGCGTGAAAAGGGTTCCTCCACCACTGGGATAGGACGAAGAGCTGCCTTAGGCGGGTCTTGTCCCTTTTTTCCAGCCACTTGACACACTGAACAGTTTCGGCAAACTTTCTTCACATCAGCCAGCATCCCTGGCCAGTAGAAGTTTTTCTTCAGCTTCTGATAAGTTTTGCCTATTCCAAGGTGTCCACTCATGGGATCACCATGGGCAAGTTTGAGCACAAACTGTCTCCTGCTCTGAGGTAGTACAATTTGCTGCTCCTCTCTCCACTCATCATGAGGTGAGGCCTGTGGTGGGCGACTTTTTCTCATCAAGAGCCCCTTCTTCAGGTAATAGAACCCTTGTGCCTTTCCTGGCTCATTCTGACCTATCTCTTTGAAGAGTGGCGCTAGCGTTGGGTCATTCCGCTGTTCGTCAGTCAGATCTGACGTTTCTGGACCCGTCTCACTTCGTGAGACTTCAGAGAGTCCGTCCTTTGACTCATCTATGCTGCCTTTTCCATCCAGCATATCACTCAGAAAGGTGTCTTCGAGACACACTTCAGGAAAATCTACGTTGGCCCTGTCTCTACCCTGAGACCTTGTGACAGCGCAACATGGGAACAGATCTGACTCTTCCTCTACTCTCTCTAGGTCTGGTTCTTTCTTCATCACTGGGGATACATTCACACTCCTTCCACCCACATCATTTCCGATCAGCACATCCACTCTTGGGATAGGGAGTTCGTCACAGACCGCAACTGTGACCTCACCAGAGAACTCTCGCGTCTCTAACTCCACGGAACACATGGGAGCACTCCTGGCTTCCCCAAAGATCCCTGCCAAAACTACTTGGCTATTTGTGGAGATCTCCCTCATATCCCCTAGCAGACTTCGCTTCACTATGGTAATGGATGAGCCCGTATCCCTGAAAACCTTGACTGGTTTCTTGACAGAACCTACCGTCAACATGCCCTCTGACATGTATGGAAGAAAACTCTCGTCTAGAGTCTCAGTCTGTCTCTCCCTTTCCTTGTTGCTAGCACTCGCTGTCAGCTGACCCTCTCTATTTTCCTGTCTTGAGGCAGACAATGTGCTAATGATTCCACCTTCATTCACTAGCATTTCCTCTTTCTGTCTCCTCACAAATGCGACCTTTTCTACTTTCTTGGCCTTGCAATCTCTCGCAAGATGACCGGGTTTCCCGCAATTGTAACATTTGAAGCTTCTACCCTCTGCTTGTCTTTTGTTCCCCATTCTATCAGATCTCTTCTGATCTCCTATCTATGATTGTCGGTTGTCCTTCTTTCCCCAAAACGTTTGCAATTTCTTCTTCCCCTCTTTCTCATTGCCATGTATGAGCTGAAAATTGTCCGCCAGACATGCAGCTTTGTCTACGTTCGTCACCTCCCTTTCAATCAAATGGGTCTTTAGTTTCTCACCCACCAAATTCTTGAATTGCTCCAGGATCAGCAATTCTTACAACTCTTTCAAAGAATCTACCCCTTCACTTTTGCACCAGCGAGAGAACTCACGTTTCAGTTTGTACGCAAACTCCCTATACGTGTCATTATGACCACGGGAATCTTTCCTAAATCTCTGCCTATAAGCCTCAGGAGTCAAAGCATACCTCTTGAGAATTTTTCTCTTCAACACCCGATAGTTTCTTGCTTCTTCGATCGGAAGGGTATGATATACTTCTAGATCTCTACCAGTGAGAAGGGAGCCTAGCACAAGCGCCCAATGGTCTGTTGGCCATCTCAACTCTCTTGCACACCTCTCAAAGGCCGGAAAGTACTGGTCTACTTCTTCCTCACAAAACTTGGGAGTGTCTCTGTACTGCCTGAGATCTATTCCCGTGTGATCAGCCTATGGGGAAGGGGGTCGTTGAAGTTTCATTCTCTCTAGCTCCAATGCCTCCCTCTCCATAGCCAGTCTTTCCTCTCTCTCCCTCCTTTCCAGTTCCATTCTCATTCTCCTCTCTTCTATCTCAAAACGTCTCATTTCCTCATCCAGACATCCATTCGACCCAGTTGGAGTTGATAGGGCGAAGGCAGTTGCACTGGAACTAACCACCTCACTCGCCTCCTTCTCCATCAAACATCTGACAACACTCGCCAAGAGTTGGCCTTTCTGCATTCCATCTTCTACCTCTAATCCTAACTCATTTGCAGCTGCAAGCAAACCAGATTTATCCATCTGGCATACATCTTCCACACTGAGTTCCATTTTAGAATTTTAAACGTAAAATTCTGTATGATGTAAGCTCAGGCTTGTTTCACAGAAGTAACTGATTTGAACATGCAATATAGTGACTGAGGCAAGTCAAATTAACATTTCATCTACCATGCCATTTACATGAACTAGTCAATAGCACATGATCCCGGGCGAGCCCCCAAATGTTACATATCCGTCCCCTTGATTTTCCTAAATTAAGGGTATGAATTAAATTTTCTCCCAGATTAGGAACGGCTATGAACCTTAATAATTCAATTGGCTGAACATTTGATTATATGCCTCATGCCATGCACAAAATCACTAACAAACAAAGGTTATCCTGAACAGAACTATTTCTTTAATGTATAATAAAGATATTCCAAATAGCAATATAAATGTACCACTACTAATGGTTAATAAACACAATGAATTAATTAATTAATTAATTGTGTCAATTGGTTGCAACCACGAAAATAAAGAAACGATTTCAGTCTTTGAGTTTTCACTTTCTGTTAATGTTCATCACTAAGGAGAGGGTTTCATTCACAAAAGTTCAGTTCCTTGGTTCAAAGTTCTTTTCACTTTCACAGTGGGGGAATGAGGACAGAGAGAGAGAGAGAACAGGTGTCAATCTACTCATCCATCTTGTTGAATGGTGGCAGACTTAGTGCGGAGGGCATGGTCGAGACTCTCCACATTGAATCTTATGCAGAAATTGCCGGGAAGGTCGCTTCACCTCCATTAACCGCCAGGCGTGGACGGGAGTGGAATAGATCTCGCTTGTCTGAGATCCAGAGCCGAACTGCTTGACTGGTCCGTTTCTCCCTGCTAGGACTCCACGTTATCACAGACTGTCATCAGCCGTCTGTGTGAGGCGGTGTGAGGCGGCGCCAGACAGTCCCAAAACTCTGTCTCGGTGAACTTTCGAGGAAGGGTCAGGCGTGCTTATTGTCCCAGCGATGATGACCTAACAATGGACAATGGCCTCTTCTCCCATGGAGCAGTCCTCCGCGTCTCCTATCATTGCACCATCAAGTCTTTCAGTCTCTCTCCTATTGTTTCATTAATTTTCGGCTGACCACCTGCATTCCCTCCAGAGGGGGTCAACTCTCCAAATTATCAGGCACCACTAACATAGGATTCTACTTCTGTAACATTGATGATGAGATATATATATATATATATATATATATATATATATATATATATATATATATGCTAGTGATGATATTGATGATGATGTTGATGAGAGAGAGAGAGAGAGAGAGAGAAATGCTAGTGATGATCATGCTGTTGATGATGATGTTGTTGTTGATGCTGATGATGATAGAGAGAGAGAGAAAGAGGGAGAGAGATAAATGCTGTGATGATGATGATGTTGTTGTTGATGATGATGATGATGATGATGATGATGATGATGATGATGATGGTGATGATGATGATGATGGTGATAGAGAGAGATAGAGAGATAGAGAGAGAGAGATAAATGCTAGTGATGATGATGTTGATTATGTTGTTGTTGATGATGATGATGATGATGATGATGATGATGATGATGATGATGATGATGATGATGAGAGAGAGGGTGAGAGAGAGAGATAGACAGAGAGAGAGAGAGAGAGAGAGAGAGAGAGAGAGAGACAGAGAGAGAGACAGAGAGAGAGAGAGAGCTAAACTGAATTCAACTTGTTTATTGTCAATCCGACAGCCCATACACAGCTTGTGGTTTAGGGCACGCATGTACAAAAAAAAACAAAGGGGAAAATAATAAACCACGAAGAACAAGCGTTGAGGGTTCCCTGACATTTCAGCGCCGTACATTTCAGCGCCGTACATTTCAGCGTCGTACATTTCAGCGCCGTACACTTCATCGCCATCATTTCAGCGGCGACTCTTCTTTCATAAATTTCAGTCAAACTTAAGGACATCGTCAAGTGTCCTCGAGAGAAAGATAGAGAACTAGCTAATCATATAAACCATGGTGTATTTTGCCAAAATGTGAGAATTTGTGTTGCATGTTTATTCAAAATGTTTTAAAACATTTGTGTGTGTGTGTGTGTGTGTGTGTGTGTGTGTGTGTGTGTGTGTGTGTGTGTGTGTGTGTATTGTGTATGTGTGCGTGCGTGTGCATGTGCGTGTGAGTATGTTTGTGTGTGTGTGTGTCTGCGTGTGCGTGTGTTTGTATGTATGTGTGTGTGTTTGTATGTGTGTCTGTGAGAAAGACACGCCATTTTCAAGTTTATTGGAGTCCCTACTCCCTTCCTTCTATCTGCGACCCACTTTAAGCAGTGATGATTGTGTCATAGCAGAGTACAAGTCAGCAGGGCTTGTTTGTCACGTGACATTGCGGCAACTCCTTAGTGAATTATTTGTCATAAATCAGCGCTGAAATGTTCAGCGCTGAAATGTACGGCACTGAAAAGACACCGCGCTGAATTGGTGGCACTGAATTGATGGCGCTGAAATGTCGTGTTACCGTTGAGCGTTGAACTATCATATGCATGTACATATATCTACCTTAGTCCTTTAGATCTGATTGTACGTGATTTTGTTGTGAACTGAAGTACATGAAGCTCATACTATGGACATGACATCTACAGACGAGTCAAAACTGGAGTTTGCACTAAATAACACTCATCGTTATCTTTTCTCGCAGTTCAAACGCATAGTGAATATATATGGCAACATTTTGTGAAGAAGGCGCTACGGCACATACATTTATCTGTGTGTTCGCATGTGGCCCCACAACTCCAGTCTGGAGGCGCAGAGTCTGTAGCAGTGGGGACACTGGAACTCGGTAGCTGCTGTTGTAGGTAGATGGCGCTGCTCTTTTGCGGTGATGAGTTTTTTACGTCTAGCCATCTCGAAGTGGGTGGCAGATTGGTGGACCATGGCTCGCTAGCTTTCTCGATTTCTGGCACATTCCTCCCACTCTCTTGGGTTCATCATGCCCCAGTTGAGATTGGTTTTGAGGGAATCTTTGTAGCGTTTTTTATCCACCTTGGCGTCTCTTGCCACACACAAGTTTCCCATACAGTATACGTCTGAGCATGCGGTGTTCCTCCATGCGAATGACATCCCTAACTCATTGGAGTTGGGCCTTGATGAGCGTGGATTTGATGCTGGTGCATCCAAGCTGGTCAAGAACTTCAATGTCACTGATGTGGTCTTGACAGCGGATACTTAGGATGGAGCAGAGTACTTGCAGATGGAATTTATCCAGCTTGCTGACGTGCTTTCTATATAATGTCAATGATTCACATCCATAAAGGAACGAGGGGAGGATAATTGCACTGTTCACTTTTATCTTGTTTGACAGGCGTATGTTGTGCTGGTTCAGCACCCTGTTCCGGAGTCTCCCGCGTGACTGGCTGGCTCTGTTTAGTTTAGCTGCAATTTTGCTATCCACGGAGCCATCATTGAGATGGTATCTTCAAGGTATTTGAAGCTCTTGGTCTTTGGAAGTTGGGTACCATCTATGTGTCACGATTGGAGTGGGTGGAAGGTGGCTCGATCCCCAACCGGACAGTGAAAAAAAGGGAAATACCTTCCTCAGTCACTAATCACATTTAAAGACAACTACGCCTCAAACCGAAACCGACGTAAAAACAACCAACCAATTACATATACATCTTTCAAATCAAACTCACTAGCTGAAAATACAAATGATAATGAAAAGAAGAAACAATTACTTCAAATGAAAACCATTAAAAACCGCCCAGCGAGCTTAACATTTATAGTTCTTAGTACAATTCTTATCCTTCTCTCCATTCTGCTGCCTTCTACATATATAGGCGAGGGAGAACGCCAGGAATAAAATAATGCACACAAACCGCTCTGCACGAGCCACTGCAGAACCAAACAAAACAAAAAACACGTGCAAAACGTTCGGAACATGCGCATAACGCTTAAAGGCGTATCAAGCTGCACTAATCAAACACTACTAAGTGGACTTAAAGTCACACCACCATGAGTTGCGACAGACCCTCAAACTTTGTGTAAAATTAAAAAATAATAAACGGAGTCGTGACAGACCCCCCCCCCCCCCCCCCCCCCCCCCGGACTAGACTTCACCGTCTAAGCCAATAACCCAGAACGACTCAGTCTAATCCTAACTGTAGGGGTCTGTCTGTTGACAGATACTACACAAACAAAACAGCGACACACACAACTTTGTTCTCGTACACATGTAGAGAAAACTATTAACCCCCAGAACCCAAAAAGAACGATAAAGAATGGAAGCGGGGAGCTACCTCCCAGACCCCCAAAAGAACCCTAATAAATCAAGAGATGGGGAGCAACCTCCTAGACCCCTCGAAAAATAAACCAAAAGGTGGAGAGCTACCTCCCAGACCCCTCACAAAATAAATCAAGTGGTGGGGAGCTACCTCCCGGACCCCTTACAAAATAAACCAAGAGGTGGGGAGCTACCTCCCAGACCCCTTATCAAAAAACTGGATGAAATACAGACATTGTCAGGAGGGCTTCAGACTCGGGTCTAGCCTTAACAGGTGACAACACGCACCCCCTCAGAAACGTCAAACTGACGGTTTCTGAACCTTTCTCCAAAACCAGGAGACATCAACTCACAATAAAAATAAACCCGGTCTGCCCAGACCCAGTGCTGTCACCTAACACAGTGCACAGCAACCATCGAAGTCTGCCCCGGCAAGACCCAATACTGTCACTTTATCGTGAGCAGTACCGCCCAACACAGCGCATCGAAATAAAATAACTCGAGACAGACTGACCGACCCAGCCTCTAAATCTGCATAGCACAGATCTCCTCGCTGACAATACAAAACAGGCAGTGACATGCGCGGCAAAGTAGCATATAAACTTTTGGAGTAAGAAAAACCAGAGCCCCAAAAATTTACATTGATTTAAATTTTCAATTACAAGGCATGCAAGACAATACAAGATTAGTTACTGATTTCATGGAAGGAATCCCGGACGAACCCCCATTTGTCACGGTTGGGGTTGGTGGAAGGTGGCTCGATCCCCAACCGGACAGTGAAAAAAAAAGGGAAATACTTTCCTCAGTCACTAATCACATTTAAAGACAACTACGCCACAAACCGAAACCGACGTAAAAAGAACCAACCAATTACATATACATCTTTCAAATCAAACTCACTAACTGAACATACAAATGAAAATTAAAAGAAGTAACAATTACTTCAAATGAAAACCTTTAAAAACCGCCCAGCGAGCTTAACATTTGTAGTTCCTAGTACAATTCTTTTCCTATAATGGCCCTCGGAGGGGGGTTGGTGCTTGGTGAAGGCTGGTAGAGAACTCCAGTGTTGCCAAGACTGATTGTTAGACCAAACATCTTTGCCGCCTCTGAAAAGCGGTTCAGCATGAGCTGTAAGTCTGAAGTTCAGTGGACCATCAGCGCACAGTATTCGCTGAAGAGGGCTTCCTGGAGGAGATCATGGAGACATTTGGTCTTGGCTTTGAATCTACGAAGGTCAAAGACAGAGCCGTCTAGTCGGTATCTGATGTACACCCCTTTCTTCTGGTCGCAGACCACATGAGACAACATGTGGGCAAAGACAATGTCGACGAAGATCGGCGCCAGTGCATAGCCCTGCTTTACCCCGTGCTTTATCTTGAAAGCTTTCGTCGTGCCACCCTCACCCCCACCCACCAACCAACCCACCCCGAGACACACACACGCATGCACGTACTCACGGTCGCTCGCTCGTTCACTCACTCACTCACTCACAGACACACATACACAAACAATAAGAGAGAAATACTGACAGGCAGATACACATGCAGAAACACACACATACATGTCCACACACATACGAGCGTACATATATACATGCATATACACGCGCGCGCGCGCACACACACACACACACACACACACACACACACACTCGGACAGACAAACCGACAGGCAGGCACGCAAGCAGGCACACATGCAGGCAGGCACATAGACAAACAAACACATATTCACACATAGCGACAAGCAGGTAGGCAAGCAGGCAGTCAGATACACACTCACAGAGGGACACATACACACACACACACACACACACACACACACACACACACACACACACACAGTCGGACGGACGGACAGACAGTCAAGGACTGACACACAGACAGACAAACTGACAGACAGACAGACATGGACAGACAGACATGGACAGACAGACATGGACATAGACAGACATGGACAAACAGACATGGACATACACAGACATGGATATGGACAGACAGAGAATGGACATGGACAGACAGACAGACAGACATGGGCATGGACATGGACAGACATGGACATGGACAGACAGACAGACAGACAGACATGGACAGACGGACATACAGACAGACAGACTTGGACAGACATGGACAGACCGACATGAACAGACATGGACAGACAGACATGGACAGAAATGGACATGGACAGACCGACTTGGTCAGACTGACATACAGACATGGACATACAGACAGACAGACAGACACGGACAGACATGGGCAGACATGGTCAGACATGGACAGACCGACATGGACAGACATGGACAGAAAGACATGGACAAACTGACATGGACATCGACAGACAGACATGGACGGACATGGACAGACAGACATGGACAGACAGACATGGACAGACTGACATGGACATGGACAGACTGACATGGACAGACTGACAGACAGACATGGACAGACAGACATGGACAGACTGACATGGACAGACAGACATGGACAGACAGACATGGACAGACTGACATGGACAGACAGACATGGACAGACAGACATGGACAGACAGACATGGACAGACAGACATGGACAGACTGACTGACAGACAGACATGGACAAACAGACA
Organism: Theodoxus fluviatilis; assembly: GCA_034096865.1. NCBI lineage: Eukaryota > Metazoa > Mollusca > Gastropoda > Cycloneritida > Neritidae > Theodoxus > Theodoxus fluviatilis. The sequence continues at coordinate 13,004 of JAWQFJ010021989.1, forward strand.
TGGACAGACAGACATGGACAGACATGGACATGGACAGACAGACATGGACATGGACAGACAGACATGGACATGGACAGACAGATACACAGACATGGACAGACAGATAGACAGACATGGACAGACAGACATGGACAGACATGGACATGGACAGATAGACATGAACATGGACAGACAGACATGGACAGACATGGACATGGACAGACAGACATGGACAGAAATGGACAGACAGACATGCACATGGACAGACAGATAGAAAGACATGGACAGACAGATATGGACAGACATGGACATGGACAGACAGACAGACAGACATGGACAGACAGACAGACAGTCATGGACATGGACAGACAGACATGGACAGAAATGGACATGGACAGACAGATATGGACAGACATGGACAGACAGACATGCACATGGACAGAAAGATAGACAGATATGGACAGACATGGACATGGAGAGACAGATAGGCAGACATGAACAGACAGACAGACAGTCATGGACATGGACATCGACAGACAGACATGGTCAGACTGACATGGACAGACAGACATGGACAGACATGGTCAGACAGATATGGACAGACAGACATGGACAGACAGACAGACAGACAGACATGGACAGACAGACATGGACATGGACAGACATATAGACAGACATGGACAGACATACATGGACATGGACAGACAGATAGACAGACATAGACAGACAGACATGGACAGACAGACAGACAGACATGGACAGACAGACAGACATGGACAGACAGACAGACAGATATGGACAGACAGACAGACAGACATGGGCATGGACAGACATATAGACAGACATGAACAGACATACATGGACATGGACAGACAGATAGACAGACATGGACAGACAGACAGACAGACATGGACAGACAGACAGACATGGACAGACAGACAGACAGACATGGACAGACAGACAGACAGACATGGACAGACAAACATACATGGACAGACAGACAGACAGGACAGACAGACAGACAGACAGACATGGACAGACAGACATGGACAGACAGACATGGACAGACAGACAGACAGACAGACAGACAGACAGACATGGACAGACAGACAGACAGACATGGACAGACAGACAGACAGACATGGACAGACAGACAGACATACATGGACAGACAGACAGACATGGACAGACAGACAGACATGGACAGACAGACAGACAGACATAGACAGACAGACAGACATGGACAGACAGATAGACAGACATAGACAGACAGACATGGACAGACAGACATACATGGACAGACAGACAGACATGGACAGACAGACAGACAGACATGGACAGACAGACAGACATACATGGACAGACAGACAGACAGACAGACAGACAGACATGGACAGACAGACAGACAGACAGGACAGACAGACAGACAGACAGACAGACAGGACAGACAGACAGACAGACAGACAGACAGACAGACATGACAGACAGACATACAGGACAGACAGACAGACATGACAGACAGACAGACAGACAGGACAGACAGACAGACAGACAGACAGACAGACAGACAGACAGACAGACAGGACAGACAGACAGACAGGACAGACAGACAGACAGGACAGACAGACAGACAGACAGGACAGACAGACAGACAGACAGACAGACAGACAGACAGGACAGACAGACAGACAGACAGACAGACAGACAGACAGACAGACAGACAGACAGACAGGACAGACAGGACAGACAGACAGACAGACAGACAGACAGACAGACAGACAGACAGACAGACAGACAGACAGACAGACAGGACAGGACAGACCAGACAGACAGACAGACAGACAGGACAGACAGACAGACAGACAGACAGACAGACAGACAGACAGACAGACAGACAGACAGACAGACAGACAGGACAGACAGACAGACAGACAGACAGACAGACAGACAGACAGACAGACAGGACAGACAGACAGACAGACAGGACAGACAGACAGACAGACAGACAGACAGACAGACAGACAGACAGACAGACAGACAGACAGACAGACAGACAGACAGACAGACAGACAGACAGACAGGACAGACAGACAGACAGACAGACAGGACAGACAGACAGACAGACATGACAGACAGACAGACAGACAGGACAGACAGACAGGACAGACAGACAGACAGACAGACAGACAGACAGACAGACAGACAGACAGACAGACAGACAGACAGACAGACAGACAGACAGACAGACAGACAGACAGACAGACAGACAGACATGACAGACAGGACAGACAGACAGACAGACAGACAGACAGGACAGACAGACAGGACAGACAGACAGACAGACAGACAGACAGACAGACAGACAGGACAGACAGACAGACAGACAGACAGACAGACAGACAGACAGACAGACAGACAGACAGGACAGACAGACAGGACAGACAGACAGACAGACAGACAGACAGACAGACAGACAGACAGACAGACAGACAGACAGACAGACAGACAGACAGGACAGACAGACAGGACAGACAGGACAGGACAGACAGACAGACAGACAGACAGACATAGGACAGACAAACAGACAGACAGACAGACAGACAGTTAGACAGACAGAACAGACAGACAGATAGACAGACAGGACAGACAGGCAGACAGATAGGACAGACAGACAGACAGACAGACATGGACAGACAGACAGACAGACAGAAGACAGACAGACAGACAGACAGACAGACAGACAGACAGACAGACAGACATGGACAGACAGACAGACATGGACAGACATACATGGACATACAAGGACATTGACAGACAGACATGGACAGACAGACATGGACATGAACAGACAGACAGACAGACATGGACAGACAGACAGACAGGCATGGACAGATAAACGGACAGACAGACACACACACACATACACACACAAACAAGCATACACACATAATCGGGCAGACATACATGGACAGGCAGACAGACATGGACAGGCAGACACAGACTGACACACAGACGGACGGACGGACGGACGGACGGACGGACGGACGGACGGACGGACGGACGGGCGGACGGGCGGGCGGGCGGACGGGTGGGCGAACGGACGGACGGACGGGCGAACGGACAGACATACAAACAGATGGACGGAGGACGTACTGAGGGAGGGAGAGACGGACGGACAGAGAAGGGGACCGACGGATAGACGAATACACAAACAGAAACAGTTAATTTAACCGGAATATTGAAGAGATTTTCCGAAACATTAAGTACATAGATATAAATAAACAAGCACAGACACACAGATAAACATGATTGGTTGCAACTGCCCCCATAAGTCTTTGAAGAAATCCGCAGTGACAAACTTTATCCTAGTGGGGAACTTTAAACCTCGGAGTGCCAAAGTCTGACAATTCGGACAGCGACAGTGGAGTGCCATTGTCTGAATCTTCGACAACACGGCTTCAGCTCTGTGTGTTAAACTTTCACTAAGCCCATTCTCTATTGGTAGAGCCTATTTCTCTCAACCAATGAGAGTACTGCACACATTGGAGCCGGTCTGCCATCAATGCCAGCGCACTGGAAGTGTGGTTGTTTGGGAGTTACCACAGCACTGCGAGGATTAACACTGATTTACTGAAAAAGACATCCCTAACAAGTAAATGGGTACGCACAACAGAATCAAACAGACTGCGCGTACTGAATGTAACCGTGTAAGCAACGTCACATCTGTCCAAACTGGTTCTGTGTATGCAAGAAGTTTGCAGAATATAACTACAAATGAAATCGTTGGGTATTAATTCATCAGTGATCATCATTCTGTCAATACATCAGTTTCACACATGAAATCTTACAGAGTAAAAATCACCCATAATTTCATTAAATAAAGCAGTTACAAAAGTTCAGTATAAATGCATATCTAAATGACCTAGATAATGCAGACTGGACGGAAGTTTATTGCTGTGATATCGTGACCTCTGAACAAATCAGGAAGTACTTTCAGCAATTGTTCATGTAAACATGCACCATCAAAATAAAAATAATCAAGAAAACTAACAAGGCAGTTTAGTTAAAAAGAAGCGCGATGTTTTCCATAAGAGAAATAAATCGTCTAAAAGCAAGAAACCACATCCAGAAATATAGAGCCGCAAGAAAAAATCTTATTTAGCAATCAAAGTAAGAAAAATACCAAATAGAGATCGAGAAACATACGCATCAACCTGCAAATACATTGGAAAGTATATAAAGATGTAGATCCAGACCAAGGAGACAAACCTTTTCCCCCAAAAAGGAAATAGCTAAATTGTTATTAAAAAAGCCCACAAAAGTCTCAAATATCTTAAAAGGGCACTTTATTAATCTACTTCATCAACCATCTCTTAAGTAAATCTCTCTGCTACACGACCCAATACTGATAAGTACTGCACCCTCTACATAAAAATGTTTCATGTAAAACAATATATTGACAGCCTAGATGTAGGAGAAGCTACAGATATCGACGGCTGGAGTGCATTTTTTTCACCATCCTCACCTATCATATCGGAACCCCTTGGGAAATGTATAACCTTAGATCTTTAAAAGCCACTTTCCCCGCTAATAAGGAAACAAGATAAACTAAAGCCTCCATTAAAAAAATTTCAGTGACAGAAAAAGTTGAATATAGACTTATATTCGTACTTCCACTCAGCAAAGTCCTCGAGAGACACGTGTACAACTTATCGTCACGCTTCATTATAAAAGCATGAAATTCTCACTATCAATCTGGCTTTCGGCAAAACGATTCCAGCCAAACACCCCTTACATTGAGGCCTCCTCACACGTGGCAAGATTTATTGCAAAATTGCTCTTGCCATAGCAACTATTGTGCTGGCAAATCGCAAAAAATGTTCTTGATGTCCTCACACGTGGCAAGATTTCTGGCATCGCAAAAATCGCGCTCGTACGTCGCAAGAACAGCTTTCCGTCCAGTTATCGCGGAATAGGAACGCTTTATATTTTTACTGCCCGTGACAAGTGTCCACAGCCAATCGCACAGGTTCTAATATGTGAGGTTAAAATCATCCAAATATCGTAAAGGGGGTCGACTTTCGTCGATTCGAATCTTGTGTGGGTGGTGCCAGTTCATATGTCAGTTGCAGAATATTCTAATGCCTAAAGTTGAATTTCCTTACAGTGCTACGTCATAGTGTCATTCGAATCGATCAGTCTAGCCCGAAAAACACGTTTCAGCCGCAATGTTGTCGCTGATCTTTACCTTGCAAAACGAACGCAGTCATGTGCGTGAGTGTTAAAACAGATAACGGAGTTTATAAATGCCCTATGATGCGAATTACCCCCACAGCATTTTTTTTCAGTTTGTAGGAATCTGTTTGGCTGGGGAGCTCCTAAATCGGAAAAGAAACCAGTCATACACTATTAACACTCACTACGGTAAAGTTGATGCATCTATACACTGAATCCGTCACTAGTGGTTGTGGTCTAGTGGTAAAGTTGATGCCTATCACTGGGTTGTCTCGGGTTCGTTTTCTTGCTGATGCCGTTGTCTTTTTTTCTTCTTATCGTTTACTCCCGTTCACTTTCACCTGTTTTACTGGACACAAAGTAACTTTTCTGTCCTTACATAACTAAACTTTCCACGTGTGGGGAGGCCTTTACCTAAACAATTATTGGTATGAGGCCAATGATAACTGCAAACTCGGAGTTGTAATCTTTGATCTGGTTAAAGCTTTTGATCTAGTCTCCAACTAAATACTTCTCAAGAAACGAGAATGCCTTTTGATCTTCTGGTTCACTGATCTGGTTTTGCTCTTACAATGGTGATTGAAAGCAAAGAGGTCACATTGATTCGTCACCTTCAGAGAGTTGTGACGTCACTTCCAGTATGTCCCAAAGGACAATCTTAGGCCTCCCCCTTTTTTCTATTGAAATACACAACCTTCCCCGAATGCAAATTACAACCACCAACATGTGTGTGTGTGTGTGTGTGTGTGTGTGTGTGTGTGTGTATGTGTGTGCGTGTGTGTGTGTGTGTGTGTGTGTGTGTGTGTGTGTCTTGATGACTGCATCGAGTTTGGAGTTAGCGACTATTGTCTCAACTATTGTAGCTCCGCATTCGACGCCGGCAAGCATTTTGCAATAACCCAGAAATATTTTATTGGAATACCCTTTCCATACTTGAATAACAATTTCGACATCATTGGAACGTTGCTCGTTGCATTTTTCACCAGGGACCAGAAAATGCGCGTGTCCTTACTGTTAGATTTTTGTGTGTGTTGAAATGAGTGTTTTTCCTCATTCTGATCAAGGTCTTGCAAGATTTTATGTTAAATTGATATTTATCCTTATGAGATGGACATTATGTCTTTTCTGAATTTGTATACACTTCGTTGCCTAAAGTTTAGTAGCATGTTATTCACTCTCAAATCAAACAAGCTTGCGCTTGTTCATGAGTGTATTGTATCTTCTCCATACATTTTGTACAAGAATAAATGGGTAAAGGCAAATTAAATAGAATATCACAATATGTTAATGGATTCCTCTAGATGCCTCTCGAACTCGGGTCTGTTCATGGTTCCCAAAAACGTGTAAGCCTTTTAATAATCCAAACGAATATTTGGGTTATATATATATATATATATATATATATATATATATATATATATATATATATATATATATATATATATATATATATATATCTTCTTAGGCATCATTTCTGGATTCACCTTGTATTTTACCCTATTTTGATCTCCAGTGGCATAAGGTGGCTTTCTATTCAATCATTAACTACAGGGTCAACGGGATACTCGCAGTAGTCGGCATCTATCAAGCCATGGAGAGACAAAGACGTACATCGTCCGACTCGCTATTGCCATTCATACACCTGTTGAAGATAACGCTATGAATCAGACATAGACCCTTGAGGAAGTCGCCAAAACTGTTGACAGCACTCTCTTGGGACTTTCTGAGCTGTCTGAGGTTGGGAAATCAATAGCCCTCCGCCCACCAATCTTCATCTTCTTCTGGTAAGCGCTCGAAAGCCGTATATCCCAGTTCCCGACTCCTGCGTCAAGGTCACCACAAATTATAATTGACAACTTTGGGAATGATTTTTGGCATCAAAGATCAGTGCCTTCTAAATGAGTGATGTTGGAAGTTATATTTCTTCCCATGTACTATGGGGAATCTGCTGGTAGCATGTATATACACAAAACAATAATGCTCGTTTTAGCAACATTGGTAACCCTGAAAGCGAGAGAAAGATCAAGATTCCGGGTTATGAAAGATGCTTATTGAAAACAAAATTGACCGACCAGTACAGCTACTTATCCTGATCTGTGATCCTGCTTTGCAAGCTTCTTTACCGCGGCATGCAACACCAAATGATTGTTAAACTAAAAGTCAAAGTTATCGGAAGTAAAGTTCTCTAACAAGCAGCATGTATTACAGGTTTAAACCTAGTCGAGATCCCCTTTTCACTTACTTTCGATGAAAGACTTTCGACGTCCATGAGAACCTGCTGAAATTGATATTTTCTGGCGCGAACAAGCTTTTCTCTGGAACGCCGTGACGGTTGCCAAAGTTGATATCCAAAGTTTCCCCCTGCACAAAAATCAGAAGATTTTGTTGAAAACAAGTCAAAATGGAAAACTGAAAGACTTCCAAAACAAGCTTATGTTCTGCTTTTAAACTCAACTACATCTGGCATCCCTAACTGGGTGAGAAAACTATAGCAGAAACTAAGCTTTGGATACGAGCGACTCAAAGGTGGTGTAGGAAATGAGCAGTACTTCTTATTACAACTTAAACGGATGCTTAAGGATTGGTTCCTTCCAGAATGGGATAGAAGAAACAGAGCCAGTGAACGAAATTGGTGGTTCTCTTCCTCTAAACCATTTTTGGACTTGAAGAATACTTTCCGGGGCCGGAAAAATTACGACGGGGACTCAAGGACCTCCAACATTTACAGAGCGAAGACTAGCGCCTCTCCCAGGCATTACCGGCCCCTCCTATACTGCCTTAAAGCACCAGCGCATCTTGAAGAAACTACTGATCCACTGCTAATTCTCTACCGATGCACCCACAGGTGGAGGCAGCACGGAACCGTGCAACAGAGCCCGATGTGCCACCCGTGACATTGCCTGCTCAGAAACTATGCTCACTAGGAATCTGATCGTACACCAGGTCGGAGGTAACTGCACTTGCAGCTCCAGTGACGTGGTATAACTGATCAGATGCCGCAGGGGATGCCCAAATGCGTGGTACATAGGAAAAACCTGCCAGTCGCAAAGGCAACGCATGAACGGGCACCGGGTCACAATAAAACTTCGCTCACCTCTGGCTGTGTGTGAACACTTCAGTCAGCCCGAACAATATGCATCATACATGCTCCTAAACAACACGAGAAGGGTGACCAGATAAGTCTGGCGGTACTTGTAGTCAAGGCAAGCTTTCAGTGCCAAGCTCCTGAGCGGGCTGCTGGGCAACTTGCATGACATCCGTAAACGTCGCGTGGCGGAGCAGAGGCTCGTGAGGAGGTTCAACACTCACCATGCAGGGATCAACCGCCACATGGGATTCATGGCACACTTTAAACGAGGAAGCTTGTCCTCGCACGCGCCTACCTTGCATTTTGCTCGATAATGCGTTTGAGGAGTAAGCTTCTCTCGTCTTCTGCCTATTTTTAAAAAAGTCATCCACCCGTCTCTCTTCACTCCGGCCACATGAAGAAGTGTCACTCCCAAAGCTTGCCCAAGAACGTTCTCCCCAGCAACTGCTCGCAGCGACCAGAGCTCTCGCAGCCGCTTGCAGCAACCACAGACACGACCGTCTGCACAATAGCTGCCACATGAAGCTGCCACCCGCAGCTTCTGGCCGCAGAATTGCTGCATCAGCCAGTCCAGTCAGGCACGATGACTCCTATCAGGAAGCTCACGCCTGACGACGAACCCTCGAGAGTGTAAACCGGAAGCAAACAACCTTTTTCAGGCCTAAAAGCCATGAAGAAAGAATACAATTAGTCAGACTCAGCGTCAAGATTCACTTTTCCCTAGTGTCAGTCCTGACCCCGGCAACTACCCCGTTTTATTTATTTTGTATTACAAATGTCAGAGATGCTTTCAGCAGGTTTAGATGCAGTGCAAATGGTCTACAGAATATTCAAATATACTTTCAATATACAATGTCCCCGTTGCAAGGGAAAGGATAATGGAGAAAATATGTTACTCTGCTGCAACGCCTATGACAAGTTGAGGCTTAAATATTTTAATCAGCACACCCACTAAACTGGAAGAGCTAAATGCTGCGAGAACTGGATGAATGGTAATTACACTCGAAAGACACGAGCAGGAGCCATCTTTATTTATTATGCTTTCCATTTGAGAAACAAACAGCTAGAAACACATGGGTGAGAAACGAATTCTTTATTACATATGTTTCCATGATGTGTTGGTGGGAGCATGTGCGCACGTTTTTCTATGTGCACTGGTATACTGGTATTAATTACGTATATTACTAAGGTTCTTCATTTTCTAGTACTATATAATCTGTTTCGGTTTATTTAATGTTCAGCCATGTACTCCATGCACAATGTGCAAATTGCTTTTCAAACACTGTAACTGATCCACGCAATTCAGAATATGTCATCCGTGTGTATGTTGTTAGTATTCCTCTTGTATTTGTCTGATATGCTTGATAACGCTCGGATCTGGAGCACTTACTCCTCATGACGCATACATCGTGACTTACACATTTAATATTGTATCTGATTTCATGTTGTAAGGAAACATAGTGAACTCATAATCTTGATGTTACATGTACCGATATATTATGCTTGTTAACTGCAAAATTACCCAATTTTCACGTTGCACTGAAATAAACACAGACCTAAAGGAAGCGCACATAATTCAATAGTTTAAACTTGCATTGGGCCGATGGCCTCCGCAATAAAGTTCAATTCAGTTCAGTTCAGGTCAGGTCAACTTACTCTCTCTGTTTCTCTCTCTCTCTGTTTCTCTCTCTCTCTGTTTCTCTCTCTCTCTGTTTCTCTCTGTTTCTCTCTTTCTCTCTCTCTCTCTCTCTCTCTCTCTCTCTCTCAGTCAACCAATATAAATACCTAGGATTCTTGTTCACAACAATATTGTCCATAAATGCAACTTTAGATGATATAGCCACCAGAGGAAAGCGAAAAGGGGTACATGTGTTAGGAGCATTATGGAACTTGCGTTGCATGAAAACGAAAGTATTCACCAGCCTGTTTGATGCACAAGTCCAAGCAATTCTTCTGTGCAGTGCAGAACTATGGGGCCTTGAAAATGAGCTGAAAGTGGAGGAAACCCATACTTCTGTTTGCAAAGAGTTTATGGGACTAGACTCGAGGACGTCCGACCACATGGTCTATGGAGATCTTGGACGCTTCTCAATCTCCATCAATGGTAGCGTCAGAGTTATCAAATACTGGTTAAAACTTTGTCGGATGAACGTAGACAGACTTCCTAAACAAGCTTTCCTAATGCTTTTAAACTTTCAAATTAAGAAAGAAAAAAGCTAGACAGAGTCTGCAAAGTTCTGCCTTTTGTCAGCAGGCAGGGGTCGCTTGGTTAAATAGTGGAGTAGGTGAAGAAAAACGTTTTTTGGCACAACTGAAGCAGCGACTAAAAGATTGGTATATTCAGGACAGGAATGCAAAGAATATCAGCAGCAATCGATACACTTGGTATTCCTGTTTCAAACATTCATTAGGCCTTGAAGAGTATTTGAATGTACTTGGTAATAAAAAGCTCAGAAATGTCTTTATTCGCCTCAGGTTTGGAATAAATGATCTGAACAACAAAAGAAGATACAAAGGTATTGTAGACACAAAGTGCCTATGTTGAGAGGAATGTGAAACTGAGCAACATTTTTTTTAGGTGTCCCACTTATGAAGAACTAAGGGTAAAATATCTAGAACGATTATTACCTCAGAAAAAGGGTAGGAATGTATGTCAATATCTGATGCAATGCATAAATTGTGATGTCTGTACAAGTACTTGATCACTTTTTGATCATTGAAAGGATTGTGGTTGCAACAATCATAGCTGAAGTAGAGTTGTTTGATACCAACATTTCCTTGTAATGCTATGGGCCGATGGCCTCTAGTTAAATCTAACCTAATATAATCTAATATATACCCCCCCCTCTCTCTCTCTCTCTCTCTCTCTCTCTCTCTCTCTCTCTCTCTCTCTCTCTCTCTCTCTCTCTCTCTCTCTCTCTTTCCAAGAAAACATAGTCATTGCGATGTTCACGATCTTCCAAGTTAGTATATGTTACGAAAGGGCTCTAAATGAGCCCTGAAAGAATTTCGACTCCGAGTGATGTGATTTTTGACATTTGCGTGCACCTGTGCTAAGGAATCGGCACAATCTACGCGTGCTAAAGAGAAAAGAATACCATAACCGCATAGGTGCATGGTTACGAATCGTCCACACTCCATGGAATATGAACATTTCAAGTTTAGTAGAGGAATATGACTCTCCTTTTACTGCTTTTAGAGAGGAAATACACCAAGTGTGAGTTTAAGTAGCTGTGTACATCCTGAAATAGACTGTTCCCGACGCTGATTCACCTGGAGATCCCACTAACCTGATCAGCTTTGTACTTCAACTACCCTCGACTTCAGTTGGAAAATTATGTGTGTGTATATGTGTGGTTCAATAGAGCCTACTAACTCCAAATGCTGTAGACACAAAAGGGATATCCCCAACACATCGGTATACCAACTGCAACTCATCATGGGTATTGAGCTTATTCTGCATAGGTTCCAAATACGCAGATATCATGTTCGAGGACCTGCAAGGAAAGCAAATCCAAAAGAATCCAAACATGAAAACGAAGAGTGGGAATGATATATATTCCAGACTGTGCCAGCAAGTTGGAGTCCAGTGATTAAGTTCGGTCCCTTAACGTCCAAAGCAAGTTAGCTAGCAATAATCCTGTATACCTCTCTTATGTCAGTGTCACAATGGACCTCGCTCACCGGAAATTAGTATACATGATCTATCCAAGAATATTCTACAGCATTGTAATGTAGAAAATAATCCTGGACCTACCTGGGGATACTATTATAGGGCACAGAGGGAAACCTGTCTTGCAGATGAAACAGATGGACATATCGGATTAAGATTACCAAGGGAATGTTGCGCTTATCTCTTTTTGCAATGTCCTGTTACTAGGGGGATACTCCTGGCATGCCCTGGGAAGTCGAAAGTTGACAAACTCTGATGGTCGTTTCCAACTAAACTTTGTTCGCGCATTGGTTGATACACAGCAGTGACAATCAGTTAACAACTTCCCTCTATACACAATGCTACAAAGGACTCACTCCTTACAAAGGAGGACTCGCTTATCTTTTTCTTAAGCTCTCGCCTTAACTCTGTCATGTGCACTCTCGTATGTTTCTTTGTTGCACTCAATGTACCTTTACACAGGTTCTAAAGCCTTCCAGAATTGAGTTGAATATATTTCACGCTCTGGTGGCTATGCGACTGACGTCACGTGACATGGCCAAGACAAATTTAGCCTGACTCCGTCACATACCAAGCAACAACATAAGCGTATAGGTTGATGTAAACAGCTCGATAGCAATACAATATTCTCGTGCGTTCTAGAACCTTCACAACAGGAACTACATAAAACCTACAGCTAACTTTAGGGAAAGACAAAAGAACATGACAGAGTAATTGGGAAGAAAACTTGACACTCTTCAAACAGAAACCAAGAATCTTTCATTTCTTATCCAGTGAGGAGATTCCAGGATCAGTGCAACGAAATGAACGAAAGTTACAGACTTCAACATGAGAAAAAGTTACAAATGTATTATAATCCTCTACACAACCACTCTAGTATGAAGGAGCCCGGGAGTGATTTTACGGAAAGAATAATGAAAAGAAAATGTATCCGCATGTTTAGTGTCCCTGAGGACCCAAATGAAACATACCGGATATGCCTACATTGAGAACGAAAAATTTTGCATTAAACACTTTCTGAGGTAGCTTGGACCAAGAAGAATAAAGCACATGCAGAGATAATGGACTACCTAACTATCATCGACCGAATTTAGTTACCTTTCTTTTAAACGTGTTCATTTTAAACGGAAGTATAATGAGTGACAAAGAGGTAAACTAACGTACTTGTCGCAACGTGGAGAACGCGTAATTGATTACTGCTTTGTGTGCTTAGACGGTTTTTGTAACGATTTGTCATTCCAAGTAGGTAGCCAAATTCATTCCGATCAAATGCCAATTGAGATAACATTAGGTAAATGCCATTTAACCATTAACATGTCTATCAACAGAAAACAAATTCACAAGAATTATATTGGAAGTCCAAGAAGTGGTCGGCAACTTGAATTCCCCAGAAGTTTGCCTGAACATAGGCAAAAACCTGTGATATGATATATATACTAACATACATTCACCCATAGAAATAAATACCCAAAAATATTTGTCTAGCGCAGGACGCATGCATCGCACTAAAAAGTCTAATTCCTCTAAAATCCGAGATGGCGCCAAATTACAAAGAGCGCTAAATTTGCACAGATGTACAATATGTAAAATACACAGGGACATACATGTACATCCAACTTAGAAATCAATACAAAACAATCACTCGAGAAAAGAATAAAAAATTTCAGATAAGCACAAACCAGTCTTTGATTCAAAATAAAAAACAAGTCTCCTTCCTTCTGGTTCAAGATCCGGCAGCTGGCATTTCAAAAGGTACAAGTACCAGCTATTGAACTCGAAACGTGGAAAAACTACTTCCAGAATTTGTTTGGGAAAGATAGGTGTCATACGGTGGCAGCCTCCTCTATTGTTAACCAAACCGGAGAAGTCACCATTAAAGAGCTCGACGCTACAGTAACGATGGAGGAAATTAAGCTTGAAATATTTTGGTAACATGAACGCTCCTGGGCTGGATGAAATATTTGGCGACTATCCCGGATTGTGAAGGAGTCTGAATTGTGAGTCGATTGAAATGTCTATTTTTCTCGGAGTTATTGTTCTTTGTGCATCTGAACGAGGAGACATATACTTCTGATCGGAGAATGTAAGAGAGTCAATACAGAGGATCTATACGTCACTGTGCAACAAAACGTGACAGTTAAGCTATAGGAGTGAAATACAAATGGAAATTTGCAACGTAGTATATTTCATCATTGGGAAATGGATTGTGTTTTGATCAGATAGTGCATAGTTTTCCCGAACTGCGTACTACATGTTGGGCCAGAACATCGCTGAATCAGGACATTTTAAAATTGCCAGTGTTAACAAACGATGTAAGGGCTAAAGGATTCATTCCGAGCGACGCTCGTGCGCGAAAATTTTGTAAATGTGTATTTCGTGATTTAATATTTGTAGACTTTATTCAATTTATTAATAATACGGTGCTTTAAAAGCAGAGTAGAACTCAAACTTTTCGCGATGGGTCACATATCGCATTCGCATAGGGCCTCACGTGTCACGAGCAAGTCGTGCACAGAGCAGGAGAAATGATCTCTGCCGAAATGCAGCGTGCAAAATTATTCCTGCCAGTGAACAAGACGCTGATTTTGCTTCACACCGCACGATGTTTTTTCGTCGTTGTTGCTCCAACGCAGTATTTACGCTGCTGATTATTGACTTCGGCTCTCACGTTCCTAACATGCGTCTAGAAGCCTGATTGCCAAGAGAAAAACCTACATGACCTCTCTGGACTCCTTTTGCTCAGCGGTTCCGTGGAACCCAACCCTGGACTTGGTCCTGGGCAGTCACAGCCAGAAGCAAACACCAACGACTCTAATGCCGCCAAAGAGCTGACTACAGACACGTGAGGAGAGATCCTATTCCTTCCCCGTCTGTGCTTGCCGGCGCCTTGGTGGACGGTGCGAGAGAGAGGACAGCACGGAGATACTCATCCTCCCCTACTTGGCGTTGGAGACGCCATTCTTACCCATCAACCGACAGCGTGACAGCGCCGAGACCCTTTCCTGACCACCCGCTGCATTGAACAACCGAGTATCGGAGATGCTACACCTTGCGTGGCTCGGAGATGCCACGTAGTCCCTTTCGGCGCCAGTCCACACTCTCGAGAGGAGCGTGGGAGATTCTGTATTCTGGATTCGTCTTTCCTGCCGCTGCAGGGATGGAGCAACGTCATTATGTGTAGTGAAGTGTGTGAGAGCCCGTAAAGGCGGCGGAGCCTTCGCTGTCCTCCAGAGAGTCAGCTAGTGTTTATTCACGTCCCGATGGGGTCCTCTTTCTTTCTCCCTGGAGCTGTGGAGGTGCCTGACGCTTACCCGGGTGCGAGTATGTGCGTGTGAGTGTTGCAGGAAAGCTGGGAACTTCGTGTCGTCCTGGAGGTTGAGCAGGTGTTTATTCATGTCTCGTTGGAGATCTCCTGCTTTTCCCTGGGGGTGCGGAGAGGTCTGGTGCTCCTACCCGTGTGAGAGTGCGCGAGGCAGGGAGCTGGTCGTTTCTCGCCTTCGCGGGAGTCTGCGGGGTGTTGCGGCATTAGAGGTCGCAACATTGAGGCATCCGTCTTCCTGTTCTCTCTCCCTAGGGGCGCGGAGATTGTCCAATACTCCCTCCCGTGCTCGCGTGTGCCTTTTTTGGCTTGTCCGGTGAGAGCGGACGTTTTCTGGACAGTCCGGTGAGAGCGGACGTTTCCTGGACTGCCTGTGTGAGAGCTGGCAGTTTTCCCAAGTCAAGAGTCTGGTAAGATTGAATATTCTGAACCCTTTTCTTCCTTGTCATGTTTTGGCCCGACCTGGTAAATTGATCTAAGAAAGCATTTGTGTGAAATTGGTATTACATTTCATGTCTGTAGTGAGTAATACTTTTTGCTGGGAGAAAGTACATCAGTGTTCTATGGCACGGGGAGTCTCGGATGCGAAGGGTGGCGTTATAATTGTTCAATCTCTGTCACTTTGACAAACGGTGATGTGGTACGTGTCATTCTGGCCGCTACTGCGGGGGTCCTATTAAGGACAGCGGGCTGGCATGGGTTGGATGTTATTGTATGAGGATGGGGTTGCCCCTTAAACTACTTTAAGGCGGCGTCTAGTTTTGGATGTGTAGCAGTTTTTCCTTCATATAGGTTTGCGGTGAAAGCTGTTCCTGGCCAGAACGGTTTTTGACTCACATGCGAAGCAAAAGTGAGTCTATGTACTCACCCGTTTCGTCCGTCCGGGCGTCCGGTCCGGGCGTCCGGGCGTCCGAAAACTTTAACGTTGGATTTTTCTCGGAGACTATTAATTCTATCAATACCAAATGTCGCATGATGGTGTATGATGACAAGGCCTCAAAAAACATACATAGTGACTTGTCCTTGCTTCAAGGTCAAGGTCGCAGGGGCCATAAATGTTGTCTAAAAAACAGTCATTTTTCACATTTTCTCAATTTTCTCTGAAGTTTTTGAGATTGGATGCCGGATTTATATATGGTATATAGGGCAAAGTAATCCCTATCTTTTGATACCAATTTGGTTGACCTTGCTTCACGGTCAAGGTCACAGGAGCTCTTCAAAGTTGGATTGTATACATATTTTGAAGTGACCTTGACCCTGAACTATGGAAGATAACTGTTTCAAACATAATAATTATGTGGGGCACATGTTATACTTTCATCATGAGACACATTTGGTCACATATCGTCAAGGTCAAGGTCACTTTGACCCTTATGAAATGTGACCAAAATGGGGTAGTGAACCACTAAAAGTGTCCATATCTCATGGTAGAAAGTGCCAATAAGCACCATTGTGCTTCCTATGTCTTGAATTAACAGCTATGTGTTGCATGACCTTGGATGGCCTTGACCTTGGGTCAAGGTCACATGTATTTTGGTAGGAAAAATGTGTAAAGCATTTCTTAGTGTATGATGGCATTGGTAGGTTTAGTTGTTTGACCTTGACCTTGAAGGTCACCTGAAGGTCAAGGTCATATAAAGGTCAAGGTCAAGCATGTGAGTCGTATGGGCTTTGCCCTTCTTGTTTTCCTCCTTATGGAAGCTACGTGAGATTCTATGCTGAACCCGTAGTGGTTATGATATTGTTGTATGGTCCTTTTTGTGGCATTTCTTCCAAGTGCTTGGGGAAGCCTGTAACTTGTTTGAAGCCAGTGCCTTCTTCCCCCCCCCCCCTTGAATCACAAAAGTTGTGTGTGATATGTTTTGGGGTTGGGAGTATGCTTGTTGACTGTTATTAAATTTGTTGTTGAATATATCTTTCTGCCTCAGTGTCCACCTTATGTATTCGATTATTTGTCCTTCATGCCTGTCAGGAGTGTGGCAAAGGTTTTGCTGGAAAACCTGTGATATATCCTATATATAGAATGTATCACATAATGCGACAAGCGCTTTGTCCACAGACGGCAGCTGAGAGCTCCGTGCCGGCTTGCTCGTCGTCACAATATTTGTGTGGACTGTTTATGATTTTAAGGGGCTCAGACAATGTCAACACTCTACGTTTGCCTGTAACTTTCGCTTTGCTGTGCGGGTCCGCCATTTTGCAAGTTCGAGTCGCTATGGAAGGGAAATTAGTCTCACCACACTTTGGTGACTTGGGTTTACTTTCGTGTTCTTACAACCGGTCTTGCAACAACACATTTGTGCTGCTCGGGACCAGATATTTGCTTTCATACAACCGGACTTTTATACATCCGATTTTCATACAACCGGAAAATTCTAAGTAATAACAAAGAGTAGCTTCTGCCGGGACACTGCCTGCCCCTTTCATACATCCAGACTTTCATACATCCGGTCTATACTGTACCACCAGAAGCTGGTACCCTATGATGCCGCTCACCCAGCAACCCACTCCGTGCCACAAGAAACAATGAAGCAGCAGCAGCCAAAATGACCAACAGTCAGTGCTGTACATGGGTACTTTTCCAGGACTGATGGAGCACTCACTAAAAAGTATTACAACCCTCTAGCTACACCCTTGGCTGCCACTGCGGTTTCACAAGACCATTACGTTGGCACTACGGCATTGACTGACGGCAATCCTGGAGACTCTGCCAACGTGTGCGGATGGGAACTTCCTAAAGGTAAAGACAGGCAACACAGGCACTACGAAGGGTCGGGAAGACAAAAATAGAAGAAACAACCACGATAGGTGTGAACTACAGTGCTCCTGCAAGTCTGGACTGCACGTGTACATATTTGACGGAACCCCGGGAGGCGATGCCCACCTGCGCAGCCAGGAATCTGCAGCAGAAACAAATGGACCACCACAAAAGCAGAATTTCACAGGCTCGACAATTGCGAGAGAGACCGAAGAATCAACAGACTATTATGCAGTGGCTGCGGTCTGGTGGCAAAGGAGCCTCCGGTGGCAACACTTTACAAACATCCCCAGTCGACGAACTCGGGATTGCTGAAGCCCTGCTTCCCCCGACTCAAAGACAAGAAGTAGAGTGTTCGGACTCTTGCGGAGGATCCTTTCCTAGAGCAGACGGAAGGCACTGTCCCACCTTTCTTGTGGCAGAGTCGGCTCCGGCGCCCCTTGAACTCAACGCGCGGGAGAGAGAGGAGTGCACCAAAAACCTGAAGGTATGGCCGACGCTCGTTTCCGCAGATAGCATGGCCTCAAAAAGTCGATTTCTCGAACTAAGTGATGGACATAGGGGTAACAGACGTTTTACCGGGTCGGTACCAAACCTTTCCATTCTGTGCTGGAACATTGGTGGAACGACAGCGCGCTTAAGCGAGCCTGGGTTTCTAACATATGTAGCTTCCTTCGAAATGTTTTGTTTTCAAGAGACGTTTACGACTGATACATTCGCTTTTTATGTTTCTTGTTATGATTTCATTCAGTTCCACTCACCAGGTAGAAAGCTTTTGGCACAGGAAAGGAGGTCTGGTGGTGTAGTGTTTCTGATTCATAAGCACTTAGCCAGTCTTGCTACCACAGTTCAGCTACAGTATGAATATGACAACATTATGGTTTTTCGCATAGATAGCCAAAGACCAGTCCTTGTCACAGGTATTTATGTTCCACCAATGGAATCGCCCTACTACAATGATAAGAATGTGACATGTAACATCTCTATTAGAGGACGTAATATTAGAGTTAGAGGAAAGGTTCCCAGAATCATCAGTGTTGATATTAGAGGATCTAAATGCAAAACCCGGCAAATGGTTCGTGCAATGAGGATCCTGATGCGGATGACAGCAAACTAGGCGTTGGATTTGATTGTACAGAGTGTGCATGTGATGATTTAGGCAACCTAACAATCAAAGGACAACACGGTAAATAATTTCGGAAATGTACTGATCGATCTATGCAGAGTAACTTAAATGGATGTACAAACTGCGACAGAGAGGGACGAAACTCTTATATCTTTCCTTATGGTGAAAGTGTCATAGATTACTGTTTGATATCTTCCAATGCCTTCAATCGTAATATAGATCTTAAAATTGATAACCGAATCGAACCGGATCACATGTCATTAGAAATATCCTTTGGACCAAAACAGCGTCCAGACTAGTAAAACCATAGAATTTAACTAGGGTAATGTCGAAGATATTATGGGATCCCTCTAGAACTGATGAGTGTATGAATATGGTGTGTAGCAGATAATTCACTGAAAATTTGAACCAAGCGTCCAGCAAACTAGAGTACTGCGTGGATGAAACTCTTTCGGTGTTTTTGGACAGTTTGAGTTTCTGTGTAGAATTTATGAAGAAAGAACTTGAGATCAAAAACACTTTTTCTACAGATATCACACTGTATGGTTTGATGAAGAATGCAGAAAAGCCAGACGCGCGTCTAGAAAAGCTCTAAATGGGTATAGGACAAGTAAGCCATCATTGGACAAAACAAAATACGTTATATCCAGGCGAATCTATAAAGTCTTATTCGTGAAAAGAAAAAAGATTATAGAGACGGAGTAAGCAACGAACTGTTGACGAACGTGAAGAACTCCAGAGAATTCTGGTCAAATATAAGAGACATAACGCGCAAAAGAGCATCTTCACCAGAAATTGAAATAACAGTGTAGAAAAACTACTTTGAGAAACTGTTTCAGAGCAGCGTAGGTATACCGGAAGAACAAGCAATCGATACAGGAGAACTAGTCGAACATCCGGAACTAGACTCTCAGATCCCTTCAGATGAAGTACGTGCAGCTATTGGAAGTATAAAACCAAAAACGTCTCCCGGGCTTGATTGCAGTTCTTCGGAATGCTATAAAATGGCATATAAAAAATCGTACCTTTTCTAACAAAACTGTTTAACATCCTGTATGATTCCCACTACTATCCTAATTGCTGGGCACAATCCGTCATAACACCAATTTACAAAAAGGGTGTAAAGACGGATCCAGACAATTATCGAGGTATATCTCTTTTGCCTATTGTAAGTAAGGTTTTTTTCATCCATACTAGAAAGACGTTTCCGAAGCTGGTTAGAAAGCGAGAGTAAAATGTGTGCCGAATAGGCGGATTTCCAGCCAGATCACTCAACCATTGACCATATTTTTATTCTGCATTCCATGGCAACAAAACACGTGTATGGCAAAGGTAGAGGCAAACTGCACGTAGCCTTTGTAGATTATAGAGAAGCTTTTGACTCTGTCAACCGCAAACAACTGTGGAAAATATGGCGAGGTAGCAGCGTGTCGACTAAACTTTTTAAAATGTTGAAAGCTATGTACTCTGAAGTTCAGTCCTGCGTTCGATGGAACCACCAACTCTCTGAATTCGTTGCAGACGGTTTATTTGTTCTGCCGGAAGACCCGCCAGCACTGAATTGCAGTAATCCAGTCGTGACGCGATCCTGGCAGTTACTAGCATAGCACAGGTAGTGTCCGAAAGGTATTGACGGATTGGTGCAATAAGGCGCAGTTCAAGAAAACATGCACGGCATGTACTGCTAATATGTTCGTGCATGGACAAGGGCTGGTCAATGTGAACACCAAGATACTTAACTGAGCTATTGAATGGGATAGAGCTACCCCTAATGACTGTGGACTCACTCCCCACTAGCCCAAGACGTGATGGTGCACCGACAGGTAAAACTTCAGTTTTATCTGTGTTGAGCATCAGTTTGTTGCTGTTCATCCAAGAAAGTACATCGTCAACACATGTCTCAATATGTGACTGCACAGAAGAACAATCACCAATTTGTGCACTCTTTGACAATTCAGTGCCATCTGCATACTTATGAAAATCACACTCATGTCTTGATCTTACATCTGAAAGGGGTTGGGAGTACAATGTAAACAAAACAGGACCTAAGACAGAACCCTGTGAGACGCCAAAAACAAGTGGGGTTGGGGCTGACATGACGCCGTCAACAATGACGGACTGAGACCGATCATGAATGTAGGAAGCAAACCAGTCGAGAACGGTGCCACGGAATCAAAACGATAGCTCTAAACGCTTCAGAAGGATGGCGAGGTCAAGCGTATCGAACGCTGCACTGAGCTCCACCAACGTCATGAGTGACAAGCGTTTCTCATCCGCGTTCACAAGCAGACCATCAAGGACACTCAGTACATCGGTCTCAGTGCTGTGATCCTTTCTTTACGCAGACTGGCATGCGTCCAACAAATCATTATCAGCGAGGTGCTTCGAAGGATGACCTCCAAATAGCTGAACGTGGTTCAGACGTAATTGAGCCATGTGGAGTGCGTTTTGCTAGAAATGATCCACTGAACAAAGAAAACGAAATGGTGGAGACACCTACAGCCCGAGCTGACCAGCAGGCCCCTCACGAGACCCAACCGGCCAAGTCCAGACTTGCCACTCAGAAGTCTATTACAGACTGGCTGACTAGGAACCCCGGGGCAAAAGACAGAACTCGGGGAGAAAAAGATAACGGCCGTGCAGAGGAACCAGGACATCCAGACGAAAAGCCACCGGCTCTGCAATCTCAGCCTCAGTTTGGCAAGGCCGGCTCCGCCGTACAACCTACTCGATGCCTACACAAAAGAGGCAAGGCAAAACAACGCCTTGACGGTGTGGCCGGAGCCCACTTTACTAGCCTTTCTGTACAGTGTATAGCAATGACACAACAATTAGACTAAATTTACTTCGTTGGAATTTGGAGGGATTGTCCTAAAAAAGATCAGATTCCGGATTCCTTAAAAATGTGTTTAGTTTTGAAATGTGCTGTTAAACGGAGACATTTATCACAGTAAACTTTGACTTTGCAGTATTTCTGGAGGAATATTTTGTTCTCCATTCCCCGGGAATAAAACTCTCCAGCCAAGGGAAAAACTCAGGTGGAGTGATAATTCTTCTAAAGAAATCACTGCTTAGTTCGTCGATACCTCTTGACACTGGTTACGACAATATGGTTGCAGTGAAAATTGGTAACCATGGTGATGACACCATCATAATATGTGCGTACATCCCTCCGATTGACTCTGCTTATTATCGGGGCAAACAGATCACATGTAACATATTCTATCTTGAGAACCATATCCTAAAATTTCAATAAAAGTATCCACGGTCCGTCATTCTGATATGCGGTGACTTGAACTCGAGAATAGGGACATGGGACACGCATGCAGAGGAGGAAGAGGGTATGGTAAACAAGGAGGATACACTAGATCTAGTGGTCTGTGCGTGCGGTTACTTATCTGCCAGGATGTCGCAAGATAAGACTGTAAATAATTTTGGGAAAATCTTGAGAAACCTATGCAAAGTGCACCACTTAGCGGTCCTAAATGGCAGTAAGGAGGGTGACAAGACAGGTCAATATATTTAATTATCCCTTCACAGTGACAGTGTAATAGACTATTGCCTAGCCGCTGCTTGCTATCTCCCGTACACTATCGATTTCCACGTTGGAAGTAGAGTTGAATCACATCATATGCCAATTAATGTTTGGCCCACGCAAAATACTTAATACCCCCGATATCCCTACCATGGTCTTTTCAAAGTTGGTCTGGGACCCGACGAAAGCTGACTCCTTCATAGAAAAGTTGATGAGGAGAGAGAGGATGAGGCACACTTTTTGTTGATTTGTAAAGCTTATGACCACTTACGTGAAAATACATTGTTAAGTACTTGGATAAAAGACCAAATCCAGAGTTATGTGCACACCTCTTGCAAGGAAAGGGCCAGAAAAAAAACTAGAGCAGTGTCAATGTATATACGTTATGCGTTCGAGATAAGAAAGCGAAAACTGTCACCAAACGAGGTCATTACTAAACTTGAGACCAACAATGATCTGTGTGAACTAACGGTTTAACTATGCTGTTTTATATACCTGTTATGGTTTGTTTGTTTTTCTTCTTTCCTTTTTTGTATTTGCAATGGGCTGATGGCCTAGCAATAAAGTTCAGTTCAGTTCTCTCTCTCTCTCTCTCTCTCTCTCTCTCTCTCTCTCTCTCTCTCTCTCTCTCTCTTCTGCCTAAATAGGTTTCTGCAAATTTGAAATGCTCTGAAGAAGTATATATCACTTTCTCTGGTCTAGAGTTATGGCAGTTGTGTAATGCCAAAAGCTATCATGATCTGAAGACTCGCCCTACAGGAATTAGGTCATTTGCATAATATGCCCTGTGAAAATATGATGATCTTGAACATTATATGCTGCATAGGCAGAAAATTTCTCAATCTACACAAAACATGGCCTCCGAAAATGTCATTTTGTGAGTTGCCCTCTTCACTGCATCGGAAGTTTACTATTGAGAGATGTTAGTATTTTGAAAAAATCATACTAAACATTCATAATCTTTTTAATATTTGATAAAGTGGGTATTTGGAAAAGTTATATGAATTGTCATGTTTTGTATTTTTATACACATATTTATATCGCGTCAGGTTACAAATGCAGGGTAGAAGGCAGACAGCCTGGCAAATATGGTGTATAATTGCAAATACACTAATAAAATAACAGCTTTGGTCCACCTCATTTTCTCCTTCTTTGCATGGCTTAGTGAAATATGCATTTTTCTGTGGAATCGTATTCACACTGTTGCATAGCATAAAAATGTGTGTGACCTGTGTCAGTGCATCAGACGTTTTTGAGAGACGTAGGATACGCAAAACAATTATATTCGGCTCAGATCTTAGTAAAGTTTTAAACAAAATTGATGCACCTGTTGGTTAAACGTCTTTACGTGCCAACAAGAATGAAAGTTGTGATGTCTGTGGGATCTTCCCAGAAATCCATGGTGTTTAGTTTACGTCATAATAAAGATCCTGGCAGCCCACATCCCAGTGCTCTCCCCTTGTGCCCTCATGAGTTCAAAGCCAACCCGAAGCCTCTGCTGGGCTATTGATAGCCTCTTTTTTGGGAGGTGTAGATGGTCCAGCATGCTAAGGCGTTGGGCTTTGCAGCGAGGCGCTGTGCCGTGGTTCAATCCCAGGGGCGGGAGAGATGGGAAAAAAGTTATGTTGATCGAGGAAAATTGCTGCGACCCTGTCTTGTCACTTTGTCTGGTATGAATGTGTGCATGATTGTGCATGAATGCATAGGTGAACATCGATTGATGCACCTGTTGGTTAAACGTCTTTACGTGCCAACAAGAATGAAAGTTGTGATGTCTGTGGGATCTTCCCAGAAATCCATGGTGTTTAGTTTACGTCATAATAAAGATCCTGGCAGCCCACATCCCAGTGCTCTCCCCTTGTGCCCTCATGAGTTCAAAGCCAACCCGAAGCCTCTGCTGGGCTATTGATAGCCTCTTTTTTGGGAGGTGTAGATGGTCCAGCATGCTAAGGCGTTGGGCTTTGCAGCGAGGCGCTGTGCCGTGGTTCAATCCCAGGGGCGGGAGAGATGGGGAAAAAGTTATGTTGATCGAGCAAAATTGACAGTTTGAAGACGTTTACATATCTGTCATAACGTGTGTATTTTCCCTTTGAACTTGCAAGTCTTGTCTGAACACTTCATGTTTCTGAAGTTGGTGGAGTGAATGAGTTGTTTGGTGTTTTTTTTGTGAATGTTTTTGGTTTGTTTGTTGTTGTTGTTGTGTTTTTGTGTGTTTTTTTCGGGGGTGGTGGTTGGAGAGGAGGGGATTTGAGAGGTGTAAGGGGGTTTGTTGTTTTGGGCCAAGTATTTTCTGCCATTATAAGTGAATCACCAAATGTCCTGTATCTTATGTTCTCATAGTTTGCATTTTGTTAATCAGGGATATTTTTGTGCTCGATCTTGTAGGTTCAGAGAGGGACAGGCTTTACTTTATAACTGCCACTTTTAAAAGTTATATGTTTTGTGTAAAATGCAATTGATTATCATATATATACATATAAAACCCATTTTCATTTCTCTAATATCATCATTACCAAAGCATGTTGGTTTATGATACAGAAATCTTTTCAATCAGCAGATAATATTGCAGTGTTAACCAAATTTTCTACATGGAAACTTGAAATGTCCTTTTTGATGTATAATGTGGTACCTCTTTTCCTGTCATGCTTGATATCTAAAAGAGTGTATACATTAGGCATTTCTAGTTTGCATGTGCTTACGCGTAATTTCGCCGCTCCATAACTGAACAACTGTTTATTTTTTCTCTATTTTTAGAATGCATAACGGTGCACGTGACTTTTATCGTATGATCTGAAACTGGGGGTTTCTGAATAGTTTTGAAGAGACCTATGACCTTTCGTAGTTTTGTCTTCGAGAACGGCAAAATAACAGGAAATAAACAGGGGTCAAAATAAAGCAATGAAGATCCGAAGTGGGGTTTTGTTGTTGTTGTTATTGTTGGGTATTTTTGGGGGGTTGGGGGGGGGGGATGAGGGGCTGTCATTCTGTGGGATTGTCGCTGTATAGGGGGGTTGGTTTGTGTGAGTCTATTTGAATTATGGCCCTTTAATCCAAGATGTTAATTAAATAAACAAACACAGTTCCCTAAAGTTTTTTCATACAAAAACCTGATTGTCGCTTTCCTGCAACTAAATGAATAAATAAGGAAACAACCACAATTAAATGAGACACTGAGGGTGAGTTAAATTTGAAAACAATGTTTAATCAAAGAAAATAAAGCTGAAAAGAAATCCCGACCCCAAAAGACAATCCCCGAGCATGCACAATAACAATACACAAATGACTTCTTCGCACACAAGTACAAGGGAGAGGTAACACGCCCCAGCAGGCGTGGTCTCTCACGACTACTTGGAAGGCGTGGGGTGTCCTCCAACCACAGGCCTCCGCTTGTGACCGGAGGTCACCCACGCTTAAATTTACATACAATGACTGACGCCTCGCGTCTCCTCTGTCCACTCGCTCTAACAGCGACGTAGCCTCACGCTTTTGACCCATGTAATCGCTCCTCCAAGGAACTTAACGATTACTGTCCTCTCACGTCTCAAGTCAGGGATAAGAATAATACCAATTACTCTAGACTCTTGGGTGGCGCCTCGAGCACACCCATACGCAGTTCATCCCCTCTAAGAATGAATTCAAACGGCAGCGTCCATCCAACCACCCTCTCTGCGTAGTCCGTCCCTCTCCACACTTGAGAAACTAATAATGGCCTCTAGCCAAAGTTACATGTCAGAGTTCCCCTCGGCTTCACTCACGGATAATGACGCATAAGAAAACACTCTTACCGTACAGCGCTCTCTCTCTCTGATTCCCTCCGGAATAGCACATATCATCCAGCACGAATCTGACACATTACACACTGATATCCTTCAACGGATAGGTTTACGTGAACCTCCCTGTTCACGCGCTCTCCTTCCTGTCGTCAGTCTCCCCTCCAGCGGTGTAGCGGACAAGTACTCCTCTCCTCGTAGACGCATCCACCCTCGGTAGAGACTCCTGCACCTCGCTCCGACGAGCGTGGGTACACTCAGACGAACAATACATGCAGCGACACACTGCTGCGGCGGCAACACTGCCACGGTACGAATACTGATGGAGAAGACGGATACTACAATCCCATTCTCTCTCCCTCAAAGTCTCCCTCAAAGTTGGAATGGCCTGAAATGACATCAATGACAACCAGTCACTAGCCATACAATAAAGCGGTGCCCCCGCTGCACTTTCAACACAAACCAAACTCCACTCTCTCACACCAATTACACTAGACGCTCACGCGCGTCTTTAATAAAAGAACCCAAAGACCAGTTTCACTAAGAACAATTAGATATTTGTCTCGGCTTCCCGCCCGACAATTACTCACCCTGTTAAGCAATTTGAACATTATATAATTCAGTCAAAAATGGCGTTCTCACACGTGCATACGCACTCTCGCACCCAAACACAAATTTACATCACCCACCTCAAAATGACAGGCCGTGAATCAGATGGAACGTTGTTCTAGCCAGAGCACCGTGCTCTCTCAGCAGACGTAGAGCCCATGGTCGACCTGCGCGCGCCCCACGGCCTACGGCGTCTCGTATGCACACACGTCCAATTAGCCCAACGGCAAACGATGATCTGCCTGACTTCGCGCCTAACGCCAAATGGTTCAACACCCCACGCTATGATTACCCGATCAAGGGAAGCTATCATGTCACGAGGGCACGCGCCCTCGAGGTCGCGTTCGAATCTCCCTCGCTCCCCCAATGATTCAATCCATCCCCCCACACGGTCAACGGGCCTTCGCATAGCAACAGCACCTGAGCTCAGAACTTCCCCAACTATATTTAGGTCAGGCCTTGCGCTTAATGCGACAGGGATGATGAGGACAGACTTTCTAAAAATTCTGTGAATGAACAACAAATGTGTGTTAATGTGTAGTCTCATCGTTAAGAGTTGTACTTATCATACTAACGATTTCTTGCTTAATGTAATGGATGGACGGAGAGAGAGAGAGAGAGAGAGAGAGAGAGAGAGAGAGAGAGACAGACAGACAGACAGAGAAAGAGAGAGAGACAGAGATAGAGATAGAGACAGACAAAGAGTGAATGACAGGGACAGAGACAGACAAAGACAGAGACAGAGACAGACAGACAAAAGACAAAGAAAAGGACAAAGAAAAGACAGAAAAAGACAGAAAAAGACGGGGGTGGGGGTGGGGTGGGGGGTTCCGTTTTTAAGTGACTATGAGGCCCCTGAAGGATGGAATAAATATACAAATGTATCCTCATTAAATAAAGCCAATATGAAAAATGAATAAAAGTGCTCACAAAAACGTGCCATGAGAACACAGCTTCTTTGAGTGTTCTTGTGTTGTTGCTGATCTGTTCAGAAAGCTAAACTATATTGTAGCATTTGTAATCCGATGTAAGTTTTTCTCAGTAGTCATGGTTTCATTCTGTCTTTTTCAGTGCCTATTAGCAAGCCATTTGGAGCAAACACAGTGTCGATTATGTTTCGCGAAAAGGCGTCCTATTGGATTAGATACGAGTGCAAGCCCAACTTCACACTCTCTTCAGGGAATCAGCTTTTAAGATGTATATCATCTACTGCCTGTCCTGGGATACCAATGGAATGCACAGGTATGATCAATATTAATTGTTGTGTCGGAATCTGGATAAAGTCCTCTCTGTTAGTATGGAAAAGCCATATCTTCTAGTGTCTCAACTTGCCCAAGACTTTGTTCTTGTACTGACCTCTGATCTGTTCTCTTCTGATTCATGCACATAGTTATAAAGACAGATGGCTCGAACAAAACGTATTAGAAAGTTTACAGCCGATAGTACGATTGGAATCTTTTTCGGATACATTAAACACTTAGGTGGATAAATTCATACAAGACATAGTATTGTTATTTAGTTTGTTCATCTCTCTCTCTCTCTCTCTCTCTCTCTCTCTCTCTCTCTCTCTCTCTCTGTGTCTCTCTGTGTCTCTCTGTGTCTCTCTGTGTCTCTCTCTGTCTCTCTCTGTCTCTCTCTCTGTCTCTCTCTCTGTCTCTCTCTTTTTCTGTCTCTGTCTCTCTCTGTCTCTATCTCTGTCTCTCTCTCTCTTTATCTGTCTCTGTCTCTCTATCTCTCTCTTTGTCTGTCTCTATCTCTCTATCTCTCTCTTGTCTGTCTGTCCCTCTCTTTGTCTCTGTCTCTATCTTTGTCTCTCTCTCTCTTTGTCTATCTCTGTCTCTCGTTGTCTTTCTCTCTTTCTCTTTCTTTGTCTCTCTCTCTCTCGCTCTCTTTTTGTCTCTCCCTGTATCTCTATCTCTGTTTCTCTATATCTGTCTCTCTATCTCTTTCACTCTGCCTCTGTCTCTATGTCGCTGTCTCTGTCTCTGTCTTTGTCTCTGTCTCTGTCTCTCTCTTTCTCTCTCTCTCTTTCTCTATCTATCTATCTATCTATCTATCTATCTATCTATCTATCTATCTATCTATCTATCTATCTATCTATCTATCTATCTATCTATCTATCTATCTATCTATCTATCTATCTATCTATCTATCTATCTATCTATCTATCTATCTATCTATCTATCTATCTATCTATCTATCTATCTATCTATCTATCTATCTATCTATCTATCTATCTATCTATCTATCTATCTATCTATCTATCTATCTATCTATCTATCTATCTATCTATCTATCTATCTATCTATCTATCTATCTATCTATCTATCTATCTATCTATCTATCTATCTATCTATCTATCTATCTATCTATCTATCTATCTATCTATCTATCTATCTATCTATCTATCTATCTATCTATCTATCTATCTATCTATCTATCTATCTATCTATCTATCTATCTATCTATCTATCTATCTATCTATCTATCTATCTATCTATCTATCTATCTATCTATCTATCTATCTATCTATCTATCTATCTATCTATCTATCTATCTATCTATCTATCTATCTATCTATCTATCTATCTATCTATCTATCTATCTATCTATCTATCTATCTATCTATCTATCTATCTATCTATCTATCTATCTATCTATCTATCTATCTATCTATCTATCTATCTATCTATCTATCTATCTATCTATCTATCTATCTATCTATCTATCTATCTCTCTCAATTCTTATTTTCGTCTTCCTATGTCATAATCCCGTAAGAGTACACATCTCTTTATTCAGTCCCTGCCCAGATAAATTGACAGAAATCTGCGTGAATCGCTTTCCTTTCTTTCTCTGAAGATCTGGGTAAATGTATAAGTTCATAATTATGTATGCTCCGAGAGCGCTAGTGGTTTTATGTATATGTACATTTCCGCGATGAAATATATTTTTCTGTCTGCAACAAAGATACTTAGACCAAATATAGGAATGGTTATTCAACGATTATATGCTCCAAGAAAAAAAACACATTTCAACTAACAAATGGATTCTTAGTAAAAGAGACAAACTATAACAGAACAACAAAGGAAATCCATGTCATTTTGGTCACTTGTAAACAGTGTACAACGAAAAAGTAAACACAGTGTTATTCCAAGCTTAAAAGCAAGGAAAGATTAATTTGAGTGAATTATCAGTCAAGGACATATTCCATGAACAAATACATGTTCATTAAGAAATATAGTGATTTATGATGGAGAATTGTGTGCTTTCAAATACTTAAGTGAAGTAGATTATATAATTAGGAGTCTAAAAGCCAATAAAGCTGAACATATTGATGAAATGTCTGGGGAGTATCTAAAATTGATATAAACCGACACAAGACCGTTCCTGATAAAACCCGCTGGTGCTGAACCTCCAGGTTTTGGCATTTTTTTAAAAATCGGGTTCGAACCCGCAACCTCTCGAAAAAAGAGGGAAAAAACCAGTAAGGTTCGAACCCGCAACCTCTCACGTGTACAAAAACGGGTGGGGTGGCTCTCTCTCTCTCGAATACAACACACATAAAATAAGAAGCTTCTGTGCGGATTCGAACCTGTACTCGAATCCCGTACAACCATGCATGTCCCAGCGACAAAAAATATCCAACGCGCTACCTAGTACGCTAATCTGGAAATCTTAAAGTTTAGATTTGTAAAGCAGATATAAAATGATTTCCTGCAAACCCTCTCGGTTCGTATTTTGCACTGTAAATTGTAGACAAATGGATGATAGTTCATGAAATTTGAGTGGTCTTGTACATTTTAGGATACTCAAGGTCTATTTCTGCCAAGTTTAATATCGATTCACTGCCATTAGGCCACGCGAACAGAACTTGGTAGTGTAGGCCTACTCTATCGCACTGCCGCTGAGACGGAGTGGCTGTTCTAAGAGTCGGACCGGCCGCGCGGGTGGAGACACCAATTTTGACTGTAAAACGGTATTTTTTAAGCAAAGGCGATTTTTTTCTGGGGAGGATCACGAAAACTATTTATGTAACTGGTGAGCGCTCGTACAGCGTGGGAGAAACGCTGCTGGCGACGGGAGTGAAGGAAAAGGCGAAATATCGCCATTCCGTCAAGGGA
This sequence comes from Theodoxus fluviatilis, assembly GCA_034096865.1. Classification (NCBI taxonomy): domain Eukaryota; kingdom Metazoa; phylum Mollusca; class Gastropoda; order Cycloneritida; family Neritidae; genus Theodoxus; species Theodoxus fluviatilis. The sequence continues at coordinate 44,218 of JAWQFJ010021989.1, forward strand.
CATTTTAGGGGGTGTTTTCGAGTTTACGACCTAAAAAGTCACTTTCTTTTCAAACCTCGATTCTGAAAATTTGATACATTCAATCGGACCTAACTTCCAGTAAGTGTGCAAAATGTCAAGGAAATCCGTCCAGTAGTTTTGAGATATCAGCCGTTAAGTCGGGACAGACACACACACACACACACACACACACACACACACACACACAAAACACACACACACACACACACACACACACACACACACACACACACACACACACACACACACACACACACACACACACACAAAACTGTGAGGACCACCAGTAAACCTGGAGGAATAAAGTTATTTTTCACATTGTTTGAACGTCATTGTTCCCCAAAGTAACAGCGTATATTCCTGATAGTGCCTACATTCAAAACTGGAGATAGCCTTTCTTTCACATGTGAGCAGAGAATGATAAACATAGTATGCAATGAAGAGGCAGGATTTCCAGTGGACCACTGCACCGTTGGTTATCATCTTCACGCTGTGTGTGATGATACTGAAAAATTTCTACGGAGAGAGAGAGTTAAAAGACGGAATGTTGCGTTTACTGACCGACAAAAAGCACGTGATTCGGTAAAACGGTCATATCTGTAGTATGTCTTAGACGAGGCAGGAGTGTCAAAGAAAGTATGATAATACTGAAAGCTATTCAGTCCCGGAGAAAGCATTCGTGAGAAGGAGTTCCTGCTCTCAGACTCCTTTCTCTTCCCGACAGGTGTAAGTGAAGGTGCCAAAGACTCGCCAATAATTTTTCCCTACTCATATCTGTGGCTTCCAGTTCTCTCTGAAAGAGAGGTAGACGTGGTTTCCAGTTACTGCTTGAGATAAATTAAATTAATTATCCACAGTTAATGGTGAAATAGCCTTGATTTCTATCACCCTTGCTGAGCTGCAGAAACAAGTAGATTACTTAGCAAATATCGACAGTTAGGTATGAAAATAAATAGAGAGAACACAAAAATGATGGTCTTTAGAGAAGACGGATTCCTAGCACGAAGAGAGAAACGGATTCTGAGTGAAATTAGGTTAGCAGTTGTAAATAGCTACAATCAATTTGGCTTCATCTTTACAACGAGGCTGTTTGATACCTCGGTTCTAAAGAGCCAGAATGCGAAAGCAAACCAGCAGATTGTGTCTTTTTGTGGCATTTACCATATTCACAGCTGAAACAGTGTGGTATTTTTTCTTGTTTGATGAGCACGTACTGCCTTTAGTGATTAATGGGGCAGAACTGTAGCGCTTTGGGCTCCATTAAAGTGTAGAAAAACAAACTCGCATGTAAACGTTTAATGAATTAGTATTCCACACTCCCAATATTATATCTACAGGGAGACGGAGAAATTTTTCATAGGCATAGACACATCTCTTTGAGCAGTGAAATACTGGTGAAAGCTTTATACATTGCAATCATACAGACTGTCTAAGCAGGCTTACCTTATGACAACAATAGAAGGGGGACCAATCTAGTCTGGCGAAGTTGTGAGGTTGCAGGGGCAAGCCTTCCCAGAAGTAGCTCCTTCTTCAGGTCCATTCTGAACACAGAGATGTAGTATCTCTGAAACAGGTTGGTCACGTGACTTCGGCCCCCACATTCCAATGATTTTACCAATCAAAATTCAACATGATCAAAAGACCATTGAGAGTAAAAAGAGACGATTCTATTTCACTCCAATTATTTATCCCGATAGATAAACACAAATTTGGTGTTCTAATAAAACTAATCTATGAGATTTTCAGGAAATCATTTGAGAACTACTTTTAGCGCGAACATCGTCGATAAGGTTGCAAACTGCCTTCAGCACGTGCGCTTGTCTTTGGAACTAGTCAGTATAAACGCATCGAAAAGGATTCCTATGGCTCCGGGCTGGTTTCGTGAATCTATGGTTATACTCTCGCAAGTAAATGCTTTCTGGCCGGAACCTGTGGTCTAACTGCCTTCACACTGTTTGACGAGCTGCTGAGTCCACACTTCGATCATTCGTGTATCCACTGATCTAGAAGTAGAAGGAAGATTTTACTCACTGTTGTCTCTGTGTTGAACATTGATCGAGTCGAAGTTTCTTCCGTCCGATTCCGAAGTTCGATATCATCGGAGAGCTCAGAAGCAGTTTTTCTAAGTTTAATCCTTCTAAGCATACATTAAATTAATGATTCATCATCAGTAAAAGCACTCAGCGGGTTTCTGGGCGTATCGTACTATCGATCCAAAAGATTATCATTATGCAGACGGGATTGGTTGCCTTACTCGCACAATGAAGTATAATTGTTACTGTTGTATTCAAAGTCCTTATAATTAGTAGAGTTCACAATATTACACTCTTGTGATTCGAATTTTACCGCATACAAGTTTTACATTTATGGGAAATCGATGTTTAGAAAATGAACTGACGGAAATATGGCTGCCAGTATCGAGTGTATCACAACAAGCGGAGGAATACACTCAACGATGTGATATGCCATTCAGCGTGGTTGAGACTCAGTGTTGAATGGTGGTATGCATGTTATGGAAGAATTAAGGCTATCACGTGACCAACCTGTTGCTGAGACTATATTCACTATAGTCTCAGCCACGCTGAATGCTTCAGGTCTAGTGGTTCGTGACTGGTGTGGGGCGGGCTTACTGCAACTTCACAATTTCGCCACCCTGCAATTTCGCAAGATTCGATTGGTCACCCTTCTCTTAAAGTCATAGATTATAGTCTGACACCCTCCCCTAACCTCTTTGTTAGGTTTACCGTATGTTAGTAAATGTAAAGTTACCTGAGAGAACGAAGTAGGCTGTCAGTGAAACAGTGTTGTAATCTACTTAGATTTGGATATGTGTGGATCAACATTAAGGCTAGAATGAAAACGATTTTTTGAAATGTTTTAAGCAGAGGTTACAGGAAGGTTTCCAGCAGGAGTGGTACTGACGATCGCTTTTGCATGATAACCATCGAGAATGAAAGATATTTCATGAGTGACCGTTATGTGTAATGACCCTCAGACAGAAATATGTGATGCCATACTTACAATATATGCGAAGTTCATGAGCTTGGACCATCTAATTCCAAGCAAGGAAACAATAAGAACGAAGGTGTAGCGACCTACTTTTATTATGCCCTAAAAAGGCAATCCGTAATTCAACTAAATATCCCCACGGTATCAGCTATGTCAGCTGTAGCTTTGAATGACTCCGACCAATAGCTGTATATGTCATCCTGTGATGAGTCGGTGGCCCTCTGAATAATTGTCTAAAGTCTGCAGTCTAAACTCTGAGTGCATTTCGCCAAATGTGGATGTTTTGCCACTTTGCAAATGCTTCAGATCTTTTTCTTTTCAATATGTTTATTAATGAAGAAGTGGATACATAGATGAAAATACACACACAAACACGCACAAACATTAACTTATTTAATTAATATCTCCTTCTGTACTAAATCGAAAATGATTAAGTAGCTCCACTGTTTAAACTACTGAGTGAAAGGGAGTGAGGGAATGGGGGGGGGGGGGGGGGGGGTGAAGGGAGGGGCAGGAGGGTTATGATTAAATGCAGATGCACGACAGGGCAATACAGTGAATTAATGTGTCGAGATATCGGTAGGCATTTAACTATGAATGAAAATGTGTCCATGTAGTTACAAATTTGTTAAATTCTTGGGACATTTTGGCACTGTATTTTTCAAGTTGAATTATCTGTGTGATGTATCTTTTTAGGTCTTGTATGTTTCAAATGCTTCAGTTCTTAATCTTTCTGGGACATAATTTCGGCAATGATCTGCATTTGTTCTCCACTTTCTTTTTTTAATTTATAGTGTCATATTTGGGAATCATCACTCCCACTTATATTGCACTGTCGTCCTCTGGATACTTCTGTCCTAGTTTATCTGGGAACCCAGTGGCCACATATACTTCAGTCTGCATGGAGTACCGAGATCAGTAGCGAATGTATACGACAGTAAAAATGCGTGCCAACAAGTCATTTAAGTATTTCGTCCATGAGCATGCCAGCGAAGACATGCACCATAAAGACGGCAAAGTTCATTTTGACGAAACAAAGGCTCGCATAATACTTATGAAATGGCGAGTTGAAGGCTAAATAACTCCTAATAGCTCCAACTCGAGAGGCACAGCATTAGTATTTTCACGGACCTGTATCTAAATGGATGCACGTCTTTAGGTCAAGGTCATTATAGTTGCTCTCAAGGCCAATCGGCGATTGACTGAGTCTAGCACTTGCGGTGGCCTGTTCAACCTACGATATTTGATGGCGGAGAACTCAGTTGCGAAAAGAAAATGGCCAAGCGTTGGCAATAATTGTGCAATTGAAAGCTGCAGTACAACTTCTGCAAAATGCCGAGGTCTGTCATTTATGAAACTGCCGCGACCAGGCGTGAGCAAGGTGCATTTAATTTGCATCTCGCACGAGTGCCTTTGCAGATTAAAAAAATGCCACCGGAATCGCCTCGGCCAACTTCTGCTTGCTCAGAACGAGTCTGCGAGTAATCGGCAGCCAATCAGATCGCTGCGTTATAACAGCTGTTAGGCTGACGTCACGACGAGCTCGTCCGAGGACTGATATGGGCATTTCGGTGACTCTCGAGCGAAATTCGACACATGTGCAGCCGTGTCTCCCCTTAAATGTAACTCACATGAGAGACATAAATAACAAAGAAGAAAATTTGTACAATCAATACATTAATAAAAACGTGTTTAACTTGAATATTAACAGTCCCCTTTCTTGTTCACTACCGAGACCTGTGCCACTACAGCACTACACGTGTGTAACGTCCATAAAACAACTGCAACAAATCGGTTAAAATGCTGTGGCAGGGCTTCCTACTTAATGAAAAACTTGATAGAGACACAAAGACATCTAATCACAGCTGTAACGCAATAGAAACCTTTAAAATAGATTTAATTTTACTCACAATAAACTGAGAGACAATCTTATCAACAGTGGATCCATTGCTGCAAAGACTCGCCGGAAGTGAGCTACTCCGTCAGTCGAGAGGCTGACCTCTGGCAGAACTCTCTAATTAGCTGAAAGTGCCCGAGACAGACAAGACGTGCATCCAGTTAGATACAGGTCCGTGGTAATTTATAACACTTTTGAGTGCAAAAAAACCCAATATTCATCTACATCAAGGATGAAAGTATGTAATGGCTGATGTGATTATGCCAGAACAAAACATAACTATATGTAGTGTATATGGGCCTAACCGAGATGATCCGAATTTCTTCACAGAACGAGTTCATGAAATAGGAGAGATGTGTAATAGTGCTATTAATCTGGGGGGTGACTGGTATCTGATAACAGATCCCAACCAAGACTATTACAGCTGTACACAATTCAATAACAAAAGAGCTCGAAATGCGTTGTTAGAAAAAATGCAAGAGTTTGGTCCTGTTGACATAGGGCGCAAACATAACAAAAACAGTAAAACATTTGCATGGCAAACTGAAAACCTCGGAAAGCAATCTGGCTTAGTTTTTTTTCTTCTATTTTCTTAGAATCTCGAACCACTGGTTCAGAAAGTTTATATTGAACCTGGATATAGAACCGATCAATCTATGGTTTCTCTCACTATAAATACAAAATGGGAGAAGAGAAGACAATGTCCTTGGAAGTTTAATACCTCCCTGCTTCGAAATAAAGAATATACACAAGTAGTTAAAAATACCCTGCAGGAATGCATCTAACTATATGCTGCATTTCCTTACGATAGAAAAAGTCTCAACATTTTGCATGATAATCTGCAGCTTATAATCCCTTGGAAGCTCTTTCTAGATACAACACTTATGGTTATAAGAAGGAAAACAATCAAATACGCCCAGAACTTAAAGAAAGAAAGCAATGAAAGAGAAAACAAATTGAGTAAAGAAATAAAATGATGACATCAAGAAATTAACGTCGAAAAGAATGTTACAAACCCAGCAGTGATTAAGGCACTTAAAAAAAGCCAAAAACTTGACGAAATAAGAAAAAGTAAGACAGAAGGTTTAATGATACCATCTAGGCCAGAATCGAGCTATTGTGTTTGAGGAAGCCTGCTGCGGCGCTATCTGTCCCTTGTCTGACCCTGTGTCTGACCCGTCGTAATTTGATACTGCCCCTCAGCATTCGAGCCTCTGCTCCACTCTCTGTCTTTGCAAATTTCCAGTAAGGAGAGCCATATTTTGTGCTATTTTGTTGGAGCAATATCTTCGGCTACCCATTTTTTGTGGATGTGAAAATTTCCTGAATTATAGAATGTTAATCAGTCTTTCAATTGAAGTTAATTATAGAAATGTAAGTCACAGCCTTTGTTAGTAATTAGTTGGGAATGGAGCATACCAGTGATGTGACAAGTGGCAGGGAGCATAAACTAGCTGAGCATCACAGGAGACTTAAAGTGTTGTGTAGAGTGTGTGGTGAAAGACTAGCAAAGAAGTATGATACCAGAAAGGCGAAACTGTACTCTAACTTTACCAAAGACTTAACCAAATTCTACAACATTGACATAGAAAAAGACTGTGAAGAAAATCATTCAGCATCATTTTGTTTGAAATGCTACGGAATATTATGTGATTTGAGATAACCTTCTGCTCCATCTACTGTCACACTTGCTGCTGCCAAAAGCTGTTTGGAAAAGTCAAGTCTCATTTGGCAGAGTTATAAACCGATTCTGGATATTTGCAACTGCAGTGTGTGCTTCCAGTTTAAAAATCAGGGTGCACCTGGTCGACCAACCAATCTGTTGGTCTCAGTCACAAACCAGGGAAACGTACGAAGTGCTTCCTGACGAAGGCTACTACTGCAAATGAAAATGACTGTATATACATGCTGGACTAATTGAACTCCAGAATTTCCCGTTATAACTGTCCGGAAAAAAAGGAATCTTGTAGAGATACTGAACCATTCTCCTATGGATTATATGTGTGACTTTTAGTTGTGTTCCTTTAATGTGAAGAAAAAGCTTGGATTGGTCAAGTCAGAACAGTGTGGTCAGCATGCAACTGAAAATGCCTCTGAATTAGACATCGACATGCTATTCCAACCTTTCTGTGCAAATTATGGGACTGATTGTTGAGGGAAAAAGAAACTCTTTGATCTGCCATTGCGTTTGGAATACTTGTTTTGAAATGAAGACACTAGTGGATTATTCCCTGGGTTGACCTCTGCAGAGGTAGGCTTAATTTATTGTTAAATGCTTTCTATTTCATATGATGTATAAGTTTCAGCCATAGAAAATGCAGTCTTATGATGCAAGCATGTACAAAACGACGGTGTGCTGCTTTGCAGAGTTAATTGGTCATATGTGCTCCTTCATATGGGACTTCTCTCGCTCCGTGCATGTGGTACATTATCATAAAATGGCATGTGTTTGGTGTCTGTGGAAAGCATATGATTAGCTTTCTTCATTAATACAGATTTCATTGCATTGCAAAACTAACTATTTAGTATATCCTGCAGTGTACAATGCTAGGTGTCAACAGCTCTAAGGCGGCGCAAGAACGGCTGGCAGCCTTTCTCAGCAGTTAACCAGTGACAGGCTAGTGTAATCTATTTATAGAGCAGCAGCGGGCGCAATAGCGAGGGCCGGTGTCAGGGCTTATATGTGGTTGCATTCCTAAATTTGGTACCTATTAATAGTCATGCAGGATTTCGTCGGCTTCACAATCACGGGGACGATAAGGACTCTACTTAGGCCTAGCTCTTTTCCCACATTTATTAGAATTTTCGTACTTTTCTATTCGCTTTGGAGAGTGTCATATCTGGATGAAAAAGAAGTAGATTACGAAAGAAACGTTTTAGGACGAGTAGTGTCACATTTTCTGTCAGTTACGAGTTCGTAGGTGGCTGCTGACTGCGATATTATAAATATGGCTGCATTATTCACGGAATCCCCGGAATCCGCGAACTTGCAAGCATGCTGTTTTCCGAAACTCTTATGTATGCTTCCAAGTTTTTGGCCACTACATCAAAATACAAATTCAGTGGTACCGTGCGCACTATAGATGCTACCCTTGTGCACTCGCTCTCTAGCTGTACCGTTAAACTGAGATTGGACCGTTGTGTTTATTTTATGATTTTATGGAATCCGTGAAGTAATAGATAAATCCTTCTAGCTCTGGCCAAAAATCTTTCAAGGTACACATGGAGATTTGCTAACTTGGTAGATGTTTCGAGTCGTATGTTGTTACGTGTTCAGCCTTTAGTATTACTCGGTATAACACTACCTGTGAAAGTGTTCGCAGTTGTTCATCACGACAAATTGTAACACTAGTCTAGCGAACACTGAATGCGCAACCAGCCTCAAGGAAGCCACACGTTTTATTCCATGATATGTATATTTAATTAAAGCAGGATTTTCCACTATCCAGGCCTGACGCTACGAAGTTTGGTTCATTCTATTGGCTGATAGCGATTGGGTGCCGAACGCATACGACGATGTCTTCAATAGTTCAACGTCATTAACTTCATGATTAAACTGATTTGCAATAAAATGTATCGTTGTGGTCGTAATTCCAAAACGAGACACCATATTACTTCCAAAATACATTGGATTCTTATTTGGGAGAATCCCTGACCTTCGAACAATTTTCATTAGGATCCGTTTTTATCGTTTTATGGTATTTTGCTGAATAACTTATTAACTAACAAAAACAAGTATTGACCTAAAAACATCTTACTATGCAACCTGAAGCCATCTTGCTGTTATCTTTCCAATGACACATACTTTATATAATTTATATATATATATATATATATATATATATATATATATATATATATATATATATATATATATATATATTAGCAACACAATTACAGATTCATTGATATATTTCATAGAAGATGATAAAATAAAATTTGCAGCATGATTATGCAGTCACTTCTTGTAATCTGTGTATACTAGCAATGTATCATCATGTTATGTATAGTGGAATTTAATAATGGTTTGCTTTAAATTATTTCTTCATAAAATTGCTCGAATGCCAACTCCAAATTGCTATTGGCCCCTTGACAGAAACATTTTTATCATCAGTATAGTAGGCACACACACACACGCACACACACACACACACACACACACACACACACACACACACACACACACACACACACACACACACATGCACAAACACACACACATACATAGGGAAGCACACAGTCACATTCAGACCAACTCCTATGCACACACAGTAACATACACAGAAGGACGCATACATAAGAGCGTGCAATTTTGCACATGCGCACATGCAGCTAATGAACTCACTCATGAAAGCATGCACAATATTGCTCACTTGCTGACATGACATGGATACACTCAAATAAATATTACTTATCACTGCATAAACTCATAATCTATTATGTGTTTGGTGGGATTTAAAAGAGAATGCAGATTAGTGTACAGCATCAAAATAATAAGTTTCCTTTATAACTCGGATGATGCAACAAAAAGGATGCCTTGAGTGGAACTGACTGGTCCACAGTGGATGTCTTGGCAGAATCCATCTTACATTCCCTTTTTGTCCAAGTGTTCTTTTTACTTTGCCTCTTGCATTTTTAAATTCTGCATAGTTTCAGTTTTTTCATCCTGTGCTTTACTCGTCTCCCCATGTGTTGACAGAAGTAGCACACAGGTAAGAACAAGCAACACCCATGCCATCTCAACATCCCTATGGAAGTCATTTAACTGTCATCCCTTGGGTGTGGCTTTCTTGAAATTGCACTGTTCCCTGTCTTTATTTCTTTGTTGTTATCAATGTATGAAGCTGATAGTGTTAAGCAGCATTTTTATCATTGCAAATGTAAGGCAGCATTATCACACTGCACAAAAAAAATTCCAACATGCTGATGGAAAAAGACATGACAACCAGAATGTGCTTCTTCTTCAATTTATTAATCAGCTTATTACACATCAAAAGGAATTTATCCCTCCAGGTTTACTGGAGGTCCTACAGACTTTATCCCTCCAGGTTTACTGGAGGTCCTACAGACTTTATCCCTCCAGGTTTACTGGAGGTCCTACAGACTTTATTAGTCTGTCTGTGTGTCTGTCTGTCCCGTCTCCACGGCTTATATCTCAAAAACTACTGGACGGATTTCCTTGAGATTTTGCACACTGACTGGAAGTTAGGTCCCATTCAATATTATCAAATTTTCAGAATCGAGGTTTGAAAAGAAAGTGACTTTTTTACATTTTGGTGTTTCAATGAAAACGATTCAACAGACTCCATTTTGCAAAATCTGTGACGTCATCATTTGACGTCGAATAACGTGACGTCATTTGCGAGGAGATTTTTGAAGGAGGGTGAATAGAATAGAATAGAATAGAATTCTTCGGCTTGCTTAGGCGTCCAGGGCCTATCGCCGATTCTGGTAGTTCGCTGGCTGTATTTTTATTGTTCTTGGCCCGTATTCACGACAGCGGTTTATCTTTTTAACACTCGATTTATCTCCTATCCCCGATTTATCTTGACTTCGGTTTAAATTCTCCTATTCATGACGGCGATTTAGCCCTAAACTCGCGTCAAAGCAGAGTGTTAAACTATTCTCCCGAAGTCGGCAAGATAAATAGATAAACCGGGGTTATCGAGAGAGGCAAGATGGCAGTGATTGTGCTTAAGAAACGAATTCATGACAATCTGTTAAGGAAAAACCGAGTATTCCGAGACCGAAGGCACCCGTTAGAAGTATTTAATGATAAAGAGGTGTTCAGAAAGATTCGATTCCATCGAAAGGAAATCTTGGCCATCACCGACGAGATCCATAAAGAAACCAGTCGAACCCAGAATTATTCAAAGGCACAGCAACCGAAAGAATGACGTCGTCAGGCAAGTCCTTCTTGCGCTTAGATTTTATGTAAGCGGCGCATTTCAGGACCAACACACTCATTTCGGTTTCACTGAAGTTTTTTGCCCTTGCCTTTCTCTCTTTTTTCTTGCTAGCCATTTTTTTCTATCTACTCCACGTATTTAGATATAGATCAGTGTCTACGCGAAGAAAACACAACGTAACCACGGTAACCACACACGGTGTGTGCGTGAATCACTGAATGAGTACGAATGCACATGTCTGGGTTGAACATCTATAATACACTTCCTCCTCTGTGTGACTGTGTGAGTGTTAATTCAGCGTCTATGACATGCCAAAGGAAAGCAAAGCATGTCATAATAGGAGCTTCCTGAACCTATCCATCATGTTTAAAATATATGGTTGATTGTTCCTGGGCCGATAGCTTAGAAATGGATTTACAGGCTTTACAAATACTCCGTCATTGCAATTCTCTAATGGCTCAGCTGGTAGAGCGTTCAACTCTTGGTCATGCATGACCAGGTTTGATTCTGCGCTGAAACTTTTTTTTTCTTCTCTTTTTTCGAGAGGTTGTGGTTTTGTTGTGTTTTTATGTGTGTTTTCCCCCTCTTTTCTCGAGAGGTTGCGGGTTCGAACCCAATCTTTTCTTAAATGCCAAAACCTCGAGGTTCAGCGCCAGCGGTTTTTATCTGTCTGTCTGTCTGTCTGTCTGTCCCGACCTCACGGCTGATTTCTCAAAACCTACTGGACGGATTTCCTTGACATTTTGCACACTAACTGAAAGTTAGGTCCGATTGAATGTATCAAATTTTCAGAATCAAGGCTTGAAGAGAAAGTGGTTTTTAAGGTCGTACACTCGACAGCGCCTCCCCAAATACTCGATTCATGGAATGGCGAAATTGCGAATTGTGTGACGTCATCAATACCGTGACGTAATTTATTGTGTGTATGTCTCTCTGTCGATTCTCAACGGCTGATTTATCAAAAACTACTGGACGAATTTCCTTGGCATTTTGCACACTTACTGGAAGTTAGGTCCGATTGAATGTATAAAATTTTCAGAATCGAGGCTTGAAAAGAAAGTGATTTATTTAGGTCGTAAACTCGAAAACCCCACTCCTCAAAATCGATTAATGGAATGGCGACCCACTCCACAGCCACGCCCCTTTCTCGCTCTATCTCGCGTGATAACAGATGCAGGCGGCAAAATGGCTTCCACATGAACGCAGATTCGTTGCGTTGTATTCCGGACAGCATTTGTGTCTCATTTTTGCCAGACAGTGAGAATATTTCTCAGTGTGATAGAGTGCCCACGGTTCGTTGTTCATTTCGATTTGTCTCCGCCATATGCTTTGCGCTGTTTCCCGCTCTTTGAGTTTATTGTACTTGGGTATTGGCGTAGTGGATAGCACTTTCGGTAATATTCACGCTACTAGCGGAGATTGTGTCAAATAAATCCAAACTGCTTATTAATTTCAAATTATTTTTAAATATAGAAATACGTTGAAAGCAAGTATTTAGTTCCCCTTTTTGTTTGCTGTTTTTTCAGTTGTTCACCACTACAGCACTATGACATGTATGCAAGATGACGATAGCGTCCATGCCGTTCTGCAAATAAATGATCTGACCCAGATTATTGGTGCGACGTGCTTGTATGATGTGCTCGGTGACACTCTCCGTACTCTCATCCCGTATATATGTTGAGAACAAAGGCAGAACACGTACTGTAAACACGGCAATAGTCTGGCATAGTTGTGCAGTGAAAGAGAGAAAACGAGTGTCGTGGAATCGAAATTCGTGACAGTGTAATTTTTGTTAATATTCACAAATTCACATTGATACAAGTGGCTCGAAATAAATCTTTCGCACACTGCGCAGTTCGCATAGCAGCCATAATAAAGTAAAGAGAAAAAACACCACCACACAGAGAGAGAAAAAAGGACATACAACTGAATGATGCAGCCGTCATAAGAAACGGTGACAGATATGAGATATGGAATGGAAGACGGGGGTAATTGGGGAAAAAAGAGGGGGGCGGGGGGCCTGTGAGGGAGGGCGAAATGCGTTTTTCCCGTTTTGTGTGAGTGAGTTAGTGTGTGTGTGTGTGTGTGTGTGTGTGTGTGTGTGTGTGTGTGTGTGTGTGTGTGTGTGTGTGTGCGCGTGCGTGCTGAGGGGGTCGGGGGTGGCGATGGGTAGGGTGGGGAATGGGGTAGGGGAAGCAGATGCAAAAGCAGAAGACTTCCATCTGTTCAAGACGTGATGTCAAGCTTTGGATATACCCATGTGATCCTGTACACAAAGATGTGTGTGACTTACTTCAAAAGCTACAGAGCCACTACAGACATCCTGTTACCCCTCCAGGTTTACTGAAGGTCCTACAGCCTTTATTGTGGTTTTTTAAATGCCAAAACATGGAGGTTCAGCACCAGCGGTTTTTATCTGTCTGTCTGTCTGTCTGTCTGTCTGTCTGTCTGTCTGTCCCGACCTCATGGCTGATTTCTCAAAAACTACTAGACGGATTTCCTTGACATTGTGCACACTAACTGGAAGTTAGGTCCGATTGAATGTGTCAAATTTTCAGAATCAAGGCTTCAAGAGAAAGTGGTTTTTTAAGGTCGTACACTCGACAGCGCCTCCTCAAATACTCGATTCATGGAATAGCCAAATTGCGAAATGTGTGACGTCATCAATACCGTGACGTAATTTATTGTGTATCTCTGCTCTTCATGCCCTTCTTAACGGCTGATTTATCAAAAACTACTGGATGGATTTCGTTGGCATTTTGCACACTTACTGGAAGTTAGGTCCGATTGAAAGGGTCAAATTTTCAGAATCGAGGCTTGAAAAGAAAGTGATTTATTTTGGTCGTAAACTCGAAAACCACCCCATGAGATTTCAATTGATGGAATAGCCACTTCGAGTCAAACAGAGTTATCTTTTCCCCAAATTTAGTTCAGTTCAGTTCAGTCAAAGACCATACATTACTAAGACCGCGCATTCAACTATTTTTGCTCTACGCGAAGCGAGGTACGGATTTAGAGTTACGTCCCCGTTTTTGCATCTTTCGACGATAGTGAGAATAGCAACGAGTAGGAGTCTGCAACCTTCGGCTTCGGCGGCTTGCATTTCCTCATTCTGCAAACTACGTGATACATAAAGCATGCAGCAGAGGAAAATTGCAAAGAATTCACTTACCTCGACGTATTGAAGAGGGTAGGTTTCCGAAACAAGGGATTCAGACGAATCCAGAATGCACTCGATCAATGTCTTTCCTGCTGTACTCGCGGTACTGAAGCCAGTGAATGGCAGGGTAAGGAAATTCTGCATTTTTAACAACAGTATTTTCTCCTGAGGTTCAACAGTGAAAGGAATCTTGTGCATCACAAATTACGAAGTTCGATTTTTCTGTTCTTCTCGCGTTTATCATTGTATGCTGCTCGAGTTGAGCGTCTGCTGCTCAGTGCGCAGATCAAATTATGCGTCCGGTGTTTATTTCTTTATTAAGACCAGCTTGTTAGGGACGTGCTTTTCCATGGAGAAAATTGTGTTTAGATCTTTTACGAGAGATATAGTTTACTGACAGCTTGACCCTTTTCCCAGCTTTAGTGTGGGGATTTTCATTTGAGTGTTTACAGTACACTCGCTTCTCCATGCACTCGGCTAATTAGTGTTCATGTTTACAAATTACGAAACAAACGGTTTCTCACATACATATCGCTTTAAAGAAATACTATAAAAACCCTTGCACGCACTTGCATTCTGCTATTCATATACTAAACTTTATTCCTCACACACGTGGCATAATCTATACAACACATCTCGCACAAGCGCTCTGGGGCGGTACTACTATTTACCGCAATACCCCGCAATATACCGCAATATACCGCAATACCCCGCAATACCCCCAAATATACCGCAATACCCCCAAATACACCCAAATTCCTCCAAATATCAACATACAGACACTCTCAAATTCCCCCAAATACCCCTTAAATAGACGAAATATATAGAAATTCCATCTGATAGTCGCACACGAATTTCTTTTCTTTTCACCACAATTCAGCTTTTTAAATCCACTCTTAGATGAACCCTTGGTTTCGACCAATCAGAGCGCAGCTAAAATACGTGCATGGCACATGGTCGACTTGCGTTTCTCAGCTTCGAGCGGCGAACGAAATACACCTACAGCTGGTTTTTTCTGCTGGATTCGAACACATTTATGTGTCTGAACATGATTTCAAGATCTGAATAGTTATTTTGATAGATATTGCGGTATATTTGGGGGTTTTGCGGTATATTGCGGGGTATTGCGGGGTAATGCGGTATATTGCTGGGTATTGCGGTAAATAGTAGTACCCCTCTGGGGGAGACACGCGAAAACGGGGAGATCGCTCTGTCGGAAATCTCGCTAAAATCAGCCGAAGAACACAGTAGTTTCAGCAAAGGTAAATGGTCTGAAATAAACTTATTTCGTTTACTCCCAGGGTAAAATCTCATCTCACACCTTCCTATTTCACGGTCACTTGTAAGTTGTCGCTGCGAATGCTATAAATGCTTTACAAAAACTCAGGCACACAAGGTCTCCAATGACAGGATTGGTAGAGCGATTGCCTCTTGGTCATGCATGACCAGGTTCGATTCTGCGCTGAAACTTTTTTTTCTTCTCTTTTTTCAAGAGGTGGGTTCGAATCCGACCTGGTTTTTTTTGTGTGTGTGTGTGTGTGTGTGAGTGTGTTTTTTTCCCCCCTCTTTTCTCGAGAGGTTGCGGGTTCGAACCCGATCTTCTTTTTATATTTCAAAACCTGGAGGTTCAGCGCCAGCAGTTTTTATCTGTCTGTGTGTGTGTCTGTCTGTCTGTCCCGACTTCACGGCTGATTTCTCAAAAACTACTGGACGGATTTCCTTGACATTTTGCACACTAACTGGAAGTTAGGTCCGATTGAATGTATCAAATTTTCAGAATCGAGGCTTGAAGAGAAAGTGGTTTTTTAAGGTCGTACACTCGACAGCGCCTCCCCAAATACTCGATTCATGGAATGGCGAAATTGCGAAATGTGTGACGTCATCAATACCGTGACGTAATTTATTGTGTGTGTATGTCTCTCTGTCGATTCTCAACGGCTGATTTCTCAAAAACTACTGGACGGATTTCCTTGGCATTTTGCACACTTACTGGAAGTTAGGTCCGATTGAATGTATCAAATTTTCAGAATCGAGGCTTGAAAAGAAAGTGATTTATTTAGGTCGTAAACTCGAACACCCCCCCCCCCCCCCTGAGATGTCAATTGACAGAACAGCCAACTCGATATCGAGTCAAACAGAGTTATCTTTTCCTCAGTTCAGTTCAGTTCAGTCAAAGACCATACATTACTAAGACCGCGCACTTTCCACACGTTGCATTGTCTTCGTCATCACAGTTTTTAACAAATTCAGCATTTTTAACAACAGTATTTTCTCCTGAGGTTCAACAGTGAAAGGAATCTTGTGCATCACAAATTACGAAGTTCGATTTTTCTGTTCTTCTCGCGTTTATCATTGTGTATCGTCTGCTGCTCAGCGCGCAGATAATAATTATGCGTCCGGTGTTTATTTCTTTATTATGACCAGCTTGTTAGGGACGTGCTTTTCCATGGAGAAAATTGTGTTTAGATCTTTTACGAGAGATATAGTTTACTGACACCTTGACCCTTTTCCCAGCTTTAGTGTGGGGATTTTCATTTGAGTGTTTACAGTACACTCGCTTCTCCACGCACTCGGCTAATTAGTGTTCATGTTTACAAATTACGAAACAAACGGTTTCTCACATACATATCGCTTTAAAGAAATACTATAAAAACCCTTGCACGCACTTGCATTCTGCTATTCATACACTACACAGGAAAAGGCGAAATATTATCACCATTCCATCAACTGATTTTGAGGGGGGAGGTTTTCGAGTTCGAGTCAAACAGAGTTATCTTTTCCTACTTTCACAAAACATTGAGTTGAGTAGAGTAGAGTAGATTCTTCGGCCTTCTTAGGCGTCCATCGCCTGTTGCCGATTCTGATGGTTCTCTGGCTGTATTTGCATCGCTCTTACGGATACTGGTCTTCTGACCAGGCGTAGTCATTTTCACTTGTGAAAGAAAAGAAAGCTTATACGAGAAGATTATTGACGTTGATGGGTTAGATCCGTATGAAACACCAAACAGTTTGTGGTCTGTGGACAAAAACCAGTTGCCTTACATAAACCACGCCAGGATTGTTCAATATTTTGTGCTGGGCAAAAGTGCGAGAATTTTGCAGCCTTCAAAAGCTTGGGAGCTTACAGGACTTTCGTCTGTGGTTAATAATAATAATAATAATAATAATAATAATAATAATAATAATAATAATAATAATAATAATAATACAGACTATTTGTACGCACATACCTTCCCTAATAGGCAAGCTCGTGGCGTTTACAATGAAAAAGTCCACACTCATACAAAGCATTCCAACACTCGCACACTGTACAGTTGAAATAAAGAAAAATTAAATACAATACAATTAATTAAATAGCAAGCAATAAACAAAACATGAAACATAAATGAGGCGCCTTGTGAAGCACTTCACTGCTCGCCAGGAAAGACTGACCGGAACAGGTGCGAGAAGTGCGATGCTACAAACCAGATGGCTGTCAGAACACAGTAGTTTCAGCAAAGGTAAATGGTCTGAAATAAACTTATTTCGTTTACTCCCAGGGTAAAATCTCATCTCACACCTTCCTATTTCACAGTCACTTGTAAATTGTCGCTGCGAATGCTATAAATGCTTTACAAAAACTCAGGCACACAAGATCTCCAATGACAGGATTGGTAGAGCGTTTGTCTCTTGGTCATGCATGACCAGGTTCGATTCTGCACTGAAACTTTTTTTTCTTCTCTTTTTTCAAGAGGTTGTGGGTTCAAATCCGACCTGGTTTTTTGTGTTTGTGTGTGTGTGTGTGTGTGTTTTTTTTTCCCCCCTCTTTTCTCGAGAGGTTGCGGGTTTGAACCCGATCTTCTTTTTTATGCCAAAACCTGGAGGTTCAGCGCCAGCGGTTTTTATCCCTCCAGGTTTACTGGAGGTCCTACAGACTATATCTGTCTGCCTGCCTGTCTGTCTGTCTGTGTGTGTGTCTGTCTGTCTGTCCCGACTTAACGGCTGATTTCTCAAAAACTACTGGACGGATTTCCTTGACACTTTGCACACTAACTGGAAGTTAGGTCCGATTAAATGTGTCAAATTTTCAGAATCGAGGCTTGAAGAGAAAGTGGTTTTTTAAGGTCGTAAACTCGAAAGCGCCTCCCCAAATAGTCGATTGACGGAATGACGAAATTGCGAAATGTGTGACGTCATCAATACCGTGACGTAATTTATTGTGTATCTCTGCCTGTCAGGCCCTACTTAACGGCTGATTTCTCAAAAACTGCTGGACAGATTTCCTTGGCGTTTTGCACACTTACTGGAAGTTAGGTCCGAGTGAATGTGTCAAATTTTCAGAGTCGAGGTTTGAAATGAAAGTGATTTATTTAGGTCGTAAACTCGAAAGCAGCCCCCCTCAAAATCGATTGATGTAAGAGCCTAATCGAGTCAAACAGAGTTATCTTTTCCTACTTTCACAAAACAGTGGCTTCTTAGTATGTTGAACGTCTACCAGCAGACGCAAAAAAGCGGTAATACGAGAAGATTATCCCTCCAGGTTTACTGGAGGTCCTACAGACTTTATTTAGACGAAATTAACTCAATGACGACGCATCTCATCATATGATGAGGTGAGGTGAGCAACGGTTGACGACACATTTCATCATATGATGCGGTGCTTATATAAATTTCTTGTGCGTGTTGTGAGGGGCTCTTAACCAATCGAGGTAGTCTAGTTCTCTTATAAGATAGTGAGGAACATTGTAGATCGTCTGTGTCTCTCAATTTGAAGAGGATAAGGCACTGCCAGACTTTGTTTATACATGTGGCAAGGGGGCGATTTCAACGCTAAATCGCAATGGCGTTGCAGCAGGACGATGAGGATTTTGTTTAAATCGCTATGAAAAAGAAGGATCAGATGAGAAGGACGATGTGCCCGTTTTTTCCGAAGAGGACGAAGATGAAAAAGATGCAGTTTTAGAGGAGCAGATCATAGATATAGTGCACGAACTGCTGACCGAAGAAGAGGAATCGGAAACTGATCCGTACATGTTGTCGGCTGAGCCGAACTAAAAAACAGGCACGCCAGACGGTACCCATCTTTGTTGCAATACTATATATATGCAAAATAAAAATATTGAGAGAATGACATTGATCTACAAGGATAAAGGAGACAAAGAGCGTTCTAATGATGGCAACAGTTTTTCCATTGCTTGATTAGTATTTTTTCAGCAATTTCTGTAAAAATGCCCAGAAACATGCGTCTCCAGTCAATACGAGCTAAAAATAGCGCCGTCTTCAATGAGTTAAGATCTATGAGCAAGAGGATTAAACGGTGGAGGTGACAGCTCGGTGCTTCAGATCAATGCGAAAAAATGAAGCACCACATCCACTTTCTTTCCATCTTGACGCTGCTAAGCAGAAGATCAACCATCCTCATTGCTCGTGCAAGGCTGGGTAAGTGTTGTTGTTTTTTAAAATCATTTATCTGTTACGTGTTTGATGGAGTAACCTAAGCTCGCATTCCAAAATTGTAGAACCTACTCTTGAAGTGTTGTGTGTGGAGCCAAAAAGCTTGCGCAACTGTCCTTTGCACTGACTGTCCTATGCACGGACTGTCCTTTGCATTAACTGTCCTTCACACTGACTGTTCTATGCACTGACTGTCTGATGCACTGACTGTCCTATGCACTTTCACACTGACCAGTGCACAGAATGACCGGTGCGTGTCCGAAGCACTGGTGAGCGCGACAAAAACTTGGAGCGGACTGCTAGATCTTTACCCACTGTAGAAAGCGCACTTCCCCTCCTCTCCTTCGTGACAATCTCCTTGTCAGTGCATAGAACAGTCAGTGTGAAGGACAGTTAATGCAAAGGACGGTCAGTGCAAAGGACAGTCCGTGCATAGGACAGTCAGTGCAAAGGACAGTTGCGCAAGCTTTTTGGATCCACACACAACACTTCAACAGTAGCTTAGGTTACTCCATCAAACACGTAACAGATAAATGATTTAAAAAAAACACACTTACCCAGCCTTGCACGAGCAATGAGCGATGCATGACCAGGTTCGATTCTGCGCTGAAACTTTTTTTCCTCTCTTTTTTCGAGAGGTTGTGGGTTCGAACCCAACCTGTTTTTTGTGTTTTTGTGTGTGTGTTTTTCCCCCCTCTTTTCTCGAGAGGTTGCGGGTTCGAACCCGATCTATAAAAAAAAATTAAATATATGTGCCAAAACCTGGAGGTTCAGCGCCAGCGGTTTTTATTAATGAATAACATTGACCAATACTGTATGCTGGAATAAGCAATACATAATATGTTATTTCCCACAACATAAGCATTATCAGCAAGATAGCAAGCTTTCACTGCAACACAAACACCACCAACATTCAGGAGCAACAGCAGCAGCAATATCAGCATTACCATCAGCACAACTATCATTAGCACTGTTGTTACATTCCTCATCAACATGATTTATGATAGATCACATATTAATAATCATCATTATTATAAGTATCTTCACCACCATTCATTGTCATTAAAGCAAACATCATTAATCACATTTGGCATTAACCATGGCAAGTCACATATTTGTCATTTTAAGTAGCCTCACCACATTCACACCAAGGCAACACCAACAGCAGCATCATCATTCTTGTTATATTCAACATCGTCACTATATTTACTACATGTCTACATCATTAGGACCACCACCATCATTATCACACCCACCATCATCACCAGTCTATCTCACAGATATTAAGGCAAACAAAACAACTCACACATTTGTCATCGTTAATATTCACAGCATCACCATATTCATCCTATGAAAAAGGACCCAGATGTATTTTTGTCTTCATCACCACCACCATAGCATCACCATCATTACATCACGAACTGCAACATTAGCATCACTATCAGAAGAAGGAGAAGTAGGAACATCAGTATCATCCTCAGCACCACCATCATCTTCATTGATGTTACATCCATTATCAACATGTCTTTACTTACTGCAGTTTATTGTCCACCATATTCAAATCATCTTTGTTATACTGTAAACCAGCTGCACAGCTAATTCACAACACACTCTTGGGTAACAAGAAACAAGAATTTTTGTACTGTCTCTCTACACACCTGTAAGTGCAGAAACTTACTATTTGGAGATAGTTGTTTACAATGGTACATGCTTCTAGAGTGTTTTAGCATGCATATGCACTTAACCAGAAATATTGATCTATAACAACTTTTTTAAAACTTTCAGTCTATTGGGCTTAAAAAATACACTTACAGGTGTGTAAAGAGACAGTACAAAAATTCATGTTTCTTGTTACCCAAGAGTGTGTTGGTCCTTTTTTCAATCAATCAATAGATCCCTTTTCCACTACTTCATTGGGTTTGAGAATGTCGGTACTGCCTGGATGACGATGGCTGGCAATTTACTGTTAATATGGCGTTAAGAGATGAGAAAGGCATATTGAGGATTTTGTTTAAAAACTGAACAGAGAAATGTCAATCCTTCATAAGTGTTGCATCAAACTGAAAAAGGCATATGGGTCCTGTTTCCTGAACAGTGTCCAGATTGTGTCCTCATGGCATGGATTGCATGAATTCACATATTCATGTATATACTACTTGTTCTTGTGCACAGCAATTGCACTTTATTCCTGAACAAAGTTCTTTTGATGTATCTATGTCAAAGAGAAGAGAGTCTCTCCTGTATACATCCTTAGTAGATTATTGCGATTGATGCTGTTTGACCTCACATAAGTGCTTGTGTAGTTTAAAGGGATTTTCTCAAATTCATGGGTGAAGAACAATGTTGCAAACTGGTGAAGGTGTATATCATCAATGTAAACTTGACATCATCTGAGTAAAGATAACTAGCCAAAAAGAACAGAGATATTAAAAATGAAATGTTGCAAATACTTATTCTGGTGATGTTATTATTGGTATTCAGTAGAAGGGAGAAACCAGAACAGCTTTTATGCATAAATAATTCTAGGTATCATTAACAATAGTTTCAGTTGCTGAAATGACCTCCTGTGCTTTTGTTTCTGGGCTGTGTCCAATCTTTTGTTGTATTCACTTCATGTGTGCAGACTTGCAATGTACTTTTCATGGAAAAAGTCGTTTTGATAAGTATGTAAATATGTATGTGTGTTAGTAGTCAGATTACTAATGCTAATGATGATAGATGTGTGAATTAGCACAGCTGGTTTACAGCAAAACAAACTTCGTAAGAGCTACTGCAAGTAGTATTGCTTGTTAAGTGGAACTGCCGATTCGAACCTTTTTGCTAGAGAATAAAACAAACTGCGAGAATGCATTATATGATTATTAATTAAAATATTTTTAACCTACTTTGCAAAAATCTTGGGAAAAGGGATTGGAAGTATTTTAATTGCAGTGGACGCAGAATTATATGGTTCCCTTTGTAGCAACAAGAGAAGTGACTTTGGAACTTTCAGTATACATTTTTGCACATAATACTTCCCGTGAATGAATAAAAACTGCTGGCGCTGAACCTCCAGGTTTTGGCATTTTATTTAAAAAAAATTCAAACAGATCGGGTTCGAACCCGCAACCTCTCGAGAAAAGAGGGGGGAAAAACACACACAAAAACACAAAAAACCAGGTCGGGTTCGAACCCACAACCTCTCGAAAAAAGAGAGAGAAAAAAGTTTCAGCGCAGAATCGAACCTGGTCATGCATGACCAAGAGTCCAACGCTCTACCAGCTGAGCCATTAGAGAATTGATATGACGGAGTGTTTGTAAAGCATTTATAACGTTCTTTTCCCTAAACCCCCTTGCAAGCTATCGGCCCAGGAAACAATCGACCATATATTTTAAACATGATGGATAGGTTCAGGAAGCTCCTATTATGACATGTTTTGTTTTGCTTTGGCATGTCATAGACGCTGAATTAACACTCACACAGTCACACAGAGGAGGAGGTGTATTATAGATGTTCACCCCAGACATGTGCATTCGTACTCATTCACGCACACACCGTATAGGAATGAGGGGATGTGTGTGGTACTGCTACCGTCGTTCTACAAGCAATAAAGTCTGTAGGACCTCCAGTAAACCTGGAGGGACATGAGTAGTATTTATTCATAGTAGTAGTAGTAGTAGTAGTAGTAGTAGTAGTAGTAGTAGTAGTAGTAGTAGTAGTAGTAGTAGTAGTAGTAGTAGTTGAGAGGCTAGATATAGGCCGTGAAGCCTTTTGAACGCCCCATCGTAATGTGTTGCCTTATATAGGGTCTTAGCGCAATTTTCTTATTGCGACAATGTCACTCATCATAGCTTCTGAATAACGACATAAATATAGGATCCTTGTCCAGTTGGTTTTTGAAAACGTTAGTAGTCGGTGCAGTCTTGAGCCGAAACGGAAGGTTATTCCACAGGTTAGCAACACGATTACTGAAACAATACTTTCTTAGGTTAGTATTACTACGTTGAACAAATACTTTTCCGTCTGCATTTCTCGTACTGGCACAACCTGGTGACTTAAAGAAGTCGCTCCACTCCACGTCCACGAGATCATTGTACAATTTGTAAGCCTCTATTAGGTCACCACGAATCCTTCTTCCCTTCAATGAGTGCAGATTCAAATACTCTAAGCGCTCGCTGTAAGACATCTCCCGACATTCACTCAACAACTACGTAGCCCTGCGCTGGACTCGCTCCACAGCCTCTGACTGTCTTTTTAAATGCGGGTACCATATAATGTTACCATACTCAACTCTTGGACGAACTATAGCTTTGTATAGCTGAATGAAAATGTTCTTGTTTAAATATATAAAGGTTCTTTTGATAACTCCAATCATCTGATTGGCCTTGTTTATAGAAGCTTGAATATGTGGGTCGAATGACAATTTAGGGTCAAAAGTGACTCCCAAGTCTCTCTCCTCGTTGCATACAGTAAGATTTAAGTCATCTGTTCCCATTTTCATAGTGTATTTAACGCATGGATTATTTTTTCCAAGGTGCATTACCTTACACTTTTCTACATTAAAATATATATTCCATACATCCGACCACCTCTTCAATCGTTTCAAATCGCCATGAACCCGGCGACAATATCTTGATTTATCATAAATCTTCGTGTCGTCGGCAAAAACTTTGCACGATGTCTGTATTCCTTCTGGTAAGTCGTTTATGAAAACACTAAAAAGAACCGGACCCAAAATACTTCCTTGTCCCCTGTCTATCACAGTCTGAGAAATCTTCTCACTGTCTGGCAAAAATGAGATACAAATGCTGTTCGGAATGCAACGCAACGAGTCAGTCTGCATTCTCGTGGAAGCAATTTTGCCGCCTGCATTTGTTACCACGAGAGATACAGCGAGAAAGAGGCGTGGCTGTGGAGTGGGTCAAGGCCACGCATTTCGCCATTCCATCAGTTGACTATTTAAGGAGGTGCTTTCGAGTTTACGACCTAAATAAATCACTTTTTTTTCAAACCTCGATTCTGAAAATTTGATACATTCAATCGGACCAAACTTCCAGTCAGTGTGCAAAATATCAAGGAAATCCGTCCAGTAGTTCTTGGGATATCAGCCGTTAATTCGGGACTGAGACACACACACATACAGATAAAATTTCGTCACGTTATTGATTACGTCACACATTTTCCATTTCGCCATTCCATCAATTGACTATTTAGGGAGGTGCTTTCAAGTTTACGACCTTAAAAAACCACTTTTTATTCAAACCTCGATTCTGAAAATTTGATACATTCAATCGGACCTAACTTCCAGTAAGTGTGCAAAACGTTAAGGAAATCCGTCCAGTAGGTTTTGAGAAATCAACCGTTAAGTCGGGACAGACAGACAGACAGATAAAAACCGCTGGCGCTGAACCTCCAGGTTTTGGCATTTAAAATTTTAAAAAAGATCGGGTTTGAACCCGCAACCTCTCGAGAAAAAAGGGGGGAAAACACACACACATAAAAACACAAAAACCCAGGTCGGGTTTGAACACACAACCTCTCAAAAAAAGAGGGAAAAAAAGGTTTTAGCACAGAATCGAACCTGGTCAGGCATGACCAAGAGTCCAAAGCTCTATCATCTGTGCCATTGAAGACTGATATGACTGATTGTTTGTAAAGCATTTATAACGTTCTTTTCCGTAAACCTCTTATTTTGCACTGTAAATTGTAGAAAAATGGATGATTGTTCATGAAATTTGAGTGGTCTTGTACATTTTAGAATACTCAAGGTCTGTTTCTGCCAAGATCAAATTTAATGCAACAGGATCAAACTTAAAACAATCATGTCAGTCTAAAATTTGTGACTGAAGGGAGGTGGGCTTTCATACTGTCCCGAAATAAACGTTGATCCAAACGTACTCACAAGTTCTGGTAGTCAAGTGCAATCCATTCTTGACTTCCATCAATGAAACTTCTCCTTGAAACTGATATCCACTAAGGAGTGGACATTCACTCACTCTCTTTCTCAATGCTACCCCTTGAGACAAGAGAAAAGGGCATAAATTTGCTGATTTCACACACTTGCTCTGATGAGCATAACATCTAGAGCATTCCGCAAGAACCCAAACGATAAAGCTTTTCAGGAGATAACTTGTTCAAGAGTCTTGTGGGGGCTGAATATTTGAACAGGGAAAACGCTGTCCTTTTGGCACAAACTTCGGAGTAACATCTGAGATGTTGGGAGTACGCCTACGATGTTAGGAGTGACCATTCAATTAATACCTTTTCATAAATATTTCAGGTGGTGGTTTTCACAGGTCTGAGCTTTCCAGATCTTTAATTTTCTTAAATATTTTATTTAAGACAGATTTTATCATCTCGTGACAACTGCACTTTGCTTAACAGGATTTTATCTTCTCTGTGGCAATGCTTGAGAATTTCCTTTTTCTCACTCAGCTTAATGTTTTGGCTTATTGCCGTTAGAATGATAGGCACTGCTGTCACATCTGCAACAAACACAGGAACAGCAGGAATCAAGGCTATTATGCCTGATGTTGTGAGGATACCTCCTGTAATAATTAATGCTTTGTGAATCTCACCCAGTAATTTATAGCTTTTTCTATATGCAGCGGTCATTCTGGTCAAGTAATCGTGTAGTTCATCTACGGTTTTCGGAAACATTATAAATTATGATACATATTTTGATTGGACACTAAAACATTGGAGATTTTGGTTTCATAATAATGTTGTTTATATGATCTGGAATCTCGGTAAAATTCATGGCTACTGCAATATTCTTGATTTGTTCAAATGGGACATGCATAGAAAGTGATGAAATATGAGTTATGGTAAATGAACTCCAACCCACAGGGGGATGAGAATAAGGAACTTCCTCCTTCCAGCTGAGAAGATAAGCCTAATATTTTAGTGTTGTTGGAACAACTTCTACTTCAAGTATGTTACCTCATAAAAGCTTTGTGGTTTCTTTATCAAAGACCAAAATAAATCTGAATCTTTGACCGGTTGGTTTAAGGGCAGTACGATCAACATCAAATGAGGCAGTTATGTAATATTCCCCGTCAGAATTATGGTAGTTTTTGCTTGATGAGCTTGCAAAGGGGGGAAGATGGCTAGGCAATTCAAAAAGTTTCAGAATTTGCAACAACACTGCTGAAAGGATATATTCTAGGTTGAGTCTGTTGTAGAGTTTAAGGGCAGGATAAAACTGTTGTTTAAGGTTAAGCTCTTGAATAAAAAGGCCTCTTTTGAAAAAGCTCCATCAAAAAGAGGTTCATCTGGAGTATTAATAGTACCTTTCATAATTTGCCAAGATGAGTATTTGTTACCCAGAGATCCAAGCAGATAATATTTATTTTCTTTTAAATTAGTTTCATTACTTATTCCAATAGTGTCAGTAGTGTCATAAATAACATACCCTTTATATTTTAAGTATCCTTCTGAATCGATAAAGAGATGGACGACCATTTACTTTTTCTGCTCATAAGGGGGTTTCCACTAATAGCTCTGAGACAAAATGGCCACCAACTTTCAGCATTGGTGTTAATTCAACGGTTTTTCTGCCTTTATCAACAACAACTTTTCTTATAAATGTATGCTCTGTGTCTGTGTTAACCTCATTTACTGACAGAAATTTTGAACCGTTTTCATCTATGTATTTTTTGGTAGCTGCATCATTGTCTTCGGTGGGAGGTCTCATGTTTTCTATTATTCCTTTCATGTCACCATCAAAGCCCGTTTTGGCGTCAACATAAGACTTAGTTGCTGCATCTCTTTCTCCAGTTGGTTCAGCTACATTCATGAGTTTTTTGCCATTTAAATCCAAACATGCTTCTATCTTATTCATTCTGTCAACCTTTAAAAGTGTGTTTTCTGCTGAAAGCGCAAGAGCAGACATTACCCCATCCACATACTGTTTATTTGCGGCTTGTTTGTCTCCTGTGGAGTCAGGTAATGAAAAAATCTTGTTGTTATTTATGTTTATGTTTCCTGTAAGCTCTCCACCAGACAATGGCAGGTCATTTTGAAGAGCGTTAATAATGTTTGGGTGTGTAGTAAACCTCTCAGTGCGTTTTTGATGCTGCCCTTACATTGTTCCAAACTTTGTGTAATACATTTTTATATATAACGAATAAATATGTTTATGAATAAAATGAGTAATCCAAATGTCATAGACGTTACATCTCCGAGTTTAGCGAGTATTATAAATTGTGATACCTACAAAGATCGACAAGTAAAACAGTAAAACACCATTTTCTAATTCCAAATTGTCACTACATGTTGGTGAGACCCACTAGCCAGGGAAAAGCTAATGTCCTGGTGAACTTGCTACTGAAATACTTCAATGCAGACCAGATTGTCATTCACACCTTAAATTACCAGCAAGAGAAATATCAACTACTGCAAGATTTCTTTGAGTGTGTTCATGAATTCGACCCAGCCAAGGCAAAGAAAAGTACAATAGTTCTCCTTGACCAGATAAAAGAGCTGTCTTGTGGCAACTCAAAACTGTGCAACTTGTTAAAGGACTGCTTCATAAAGCTCCTAGAAAATGGTAGACTTGGCACTACCTTTACATTGTGTGAAGATGTTGAGCCAGTTGAATACCTTGATGACTCTAATCAAAAAGTAGTTATATTTGATGATGTAAAAATTGATTCCAAGAATATGAACACTGTTAAAGAATAATTTTCTCTACGCTAAAACAAAAACTGTAATTGTTTGTATCTGTGTCAGTCCTACTATGACGTTCCAAAATACATTCGAAGAAACACTAAGTGTTTTGCTTTGTTCAGTGGTTTAGATCATAAGAATGTAAGGTGTATAGCTCATGATCATAGTGCTGACATTACTTCAGACGAGTTTGTTGGAGTGTATCACGCAGCTACAGAAGGCCCTCATTCATTCATGGTTTTGGACAAAACAGCTAGACTCCCTGCAGAAATGTATAGAAAAGGGTTTTATTGCTTTTACAATATGATGAATTGATTTTGCTACAATAATTTAAATAAAATACATTAAATTAAACTTATTTTGCAATAATATATGCTGTAAATTATTGCAATTTGTTTTGAACACATACAAATGGTTAATAAACGAAATGAGCTAATCAAGAAATACTTAAAAGCACAAGAAGCTAACAAAGAAAGGGTCATTACAGCACAATCTGTTAAGGAAGAGTTTCAAAGAGATGTTGTACAGCTTTTCACTAAACCCATTGTAGAAGCAGTTCAGATGCCTCTACAGTCTATGTCTCTTCTTCCAGCTTTACCGCCTTTACCGTCTTTGTTTACATTTGAAGAGGGTCTAAATATTGATACATATGCAGAAATCGATCCTAATGTGTTGGAAAAGTACAGGCTCCAAAGAGTTTCTTCTATACTAGCAGCTTCCTCAAAAGATACTTTTTTTTTGGTAGCTTGAACTTTTAGACGAATCTGTGGGGTTAATTAAACATCTGGGAAGACAAAAGGGAAGAACAAAAAAAGCCACAATTAAAAGACAGAAAATAGAAAAAATGTTTAAAAAATTTACAAACGTATAGAAGAAGAATTAAGGGTCTCATTAAAGAATATGCAGTAATTAAAAAGCCAAAGCATGAACCTGAGACTTTTTCAAAGTAATTGTTTGGAACTGGCCAGCCAAGGCATCCATACAAGTTAAAAGAATGTATGTTCGGGAATCTGAACATTGACCTCAGACAGATGTCTTAATTGAAGCGAATTGCATATAAAGATGGTAAAAAGGTATTTAGCAAAACAGTTAATTATGATTTCATGGAACTGCTTCATAAAAGGTTTAACCCTATGAAGCAGTACAGCCCAGCAGCTCTTACAACCTTTAAAAAGTTTGTTGAGCTGTCTGGTTTGCCGATAAACCAAAGATCCTTAAGGTTTACAAAAGTTGTTAAGGGTTGTACATCAGAGGACTTAGATATTAGACTAGTTGTATTGACTGGAAGTGT
>JAWQFJ010021990.1:0-5000 GCA_034096865.1 Theodoxus fluviatilis
TGTGTGTGTGTGTGTGTGTGTGTGTGTGTGTGTGACACTCATACGTTTCCACAGTTTTATTCCGATCGACTTGAAACTTGGTATGGGGTTAGGTGTGGACCAGGGTCAGGTCATGGTGGGGGTAAAAAAAAGGTGTCGCCATGGTAACCGGAAGTGGGCACAAACAAGATGGCCGCCGAAAACTCTAAGTGCTCCGATTTGACCGAAATTTGGTGTGTGGGTAGGTACAGTCAGATGATGAAGATCTGTGAACAAATTTTTCGGTTACCATTGTTACGTCACGAGAAAAACAAGATGGCGGCAGAGTAAACAATGGACGACTGTGTTGAAGGCGGCGAAGCCGCCTGAGACACAGGAGTTCCCATCGACTTAAAACTTGGAATGGGGTTAGATGTGGGCCAGGGTCAGGTCATGGTGGGGGTTAAAAAAAATGGCGTTGCCATGGTAACCGGAAGTGGGCACAAACAAGATGGCCGCCGAAAACTCAAAGTGCTCCGATTTGACCGAAATTTGGTTTGTCAGTAGGTACAGTCGAATGATGAAGATCTGTGAACAAATTTTTCGGTTACCATGGTTACGTCACGAGAAAAACAAAATGGCGGCTGAGTAAACAATGGACGACTGTGTCGAAGGCAGTGAAGCCGCCTGAGACACAGGAGTTCCCATCGACTTAAAACTTGGTATGGGGTTAGATGTGGGCCGGGGTCAGGTCATGGTGGGGTTAAAAAAGGTGTCGCCATGGTAACCGGAAGTGGGCACAAACAAGATAGCCACCGAAAACTCTAAGTGCTCCGATTTGACCGAAATTTGGTGTATGGGTAGGTAAAGTCAAATGATGAAGATCTGTGAACACATTTTTGGTTATGGTTACGTAATGAGAAAAACAAACTGGCGGCTGAAGAATTTGGCTTTGTATGTGGCTTTGACGCTTTGCGCATAGCCTGGCCGCGAAGCGGCTAGTATATATATACTTTCTTTTCTTTCTTGTTATAGTCTTCACTTTTTCCTTCTTTTTGTTTTCATGTAAACGTGCTTT
This sequence comes from Theodoxus fluviatilis, assembly GCA_034096865.1. Lineage (NCBI taxonomy): Eukaryota > Metazoa > Mollusca > Gastropoda > Cycloneritida > Neritidae > Theodoxus > Theodoxus fluviatilis. Next base: position 1,037 of record JAWQFJ010021990.1, read on the forward strand.
TTTATATTGCGCCATTTTTACTCATTGATGAATGCTCAAACCGTACACATTTACCACCTGATCATCAGGCTACCTCTTGGTATCACTTCAACACCTTGGGGAGCATTCAACAAGGCTGCGGATGAACGCGCCAAAGTTATCTCACACAATCTTCCATCTCGGGCCTCTCAGGCACCCGTGTTTACTCCTGGGTGGGGAGACTTTGTACTTCCACTTTCTGTGTTGTATCATAGTGTTTGCAATTCATCAGCCTTTATCGCAGTTCATCATTTGAAAAATATATTCATCCATCCATTTATCCATTCATATATCAAATCTACAGTTATCTATCCGTTTATTGATTCATTCATTTCTTCATTAATTTATTGACCAATCATTCATGATTACTTTCAGTCATCATTCATTTATTCGTGTGCATTGTGCTCTTACATTTTACAGCCTGCCCTAACGGCTATGGAGATGGCTACTACACAGTGAACGAGCGTGGCCTGATCGGCTACAACATTGGCAGCTGCTTCATTGCCACCAACCACACACAGTGTGCCCTTGCCTGCCTCGCCTTGGTTGAATGTTGCAGCTTTGAGTTTGATCACGTGACCACGGAATGCTGCATTTAGAACGGCACGCCCCTTCAGGCTCCAGCAAACTACCTGGTGTACCTGCGCTGGAGCTACAGCCAGAGATACTGCGCCTTAGCCGTAGCTACAGAGACACTGTGATTGAGATGTAGCTAGAGAGACACTACGCCTTAGCTGTATCTAGAGAGACACTGCGCCTTAGCTGTAGCTAGAGAGACACTGCGCCTTAGCTGTAGCTAGAGAGACACTGCGCCTTAGCTGTAGCTACAGAGACACTGCGCCTTAGCTGTAGCTAGAGAGACACAGCGCCATAGCTGTAGCTAGAGAGACACTGCGCCTTAGCTGTAGCTAGAGAGACACTGCGCCTTAGCTGTAGCTAGAGAGACACTGCGCCTTAGCTGTAGCTACAGAGACACTGCGCCATAGCTGTAGCTGCCCTTAGCGTAGCTAGAGAGACACTGCGCCTTAGCTGTAGCTAGAGAGACACTACGCCTTAGCTGTAGCTAGAGAGACACTGCGCCTTAGCTGTAGCTAGAGAGACACTACGCCTTAGCTGTAGCTAGAGAGACACTGCGCCTTAGCTGTAGCTAGAGAGACACTACGCCTTAGCTGTAGCTAGAGAGACACTACGCCTTAGCTGTAGCTAGAGAGACACTGCGCCTTAGCTGTAGCTAGAGAGACACTACGCCTTAGCTGTAGCTAGAGTCACACTGCGCCTTAGCTGTAGCTAGAGAGACACTACGCCTTAGCTGTAGCTAGAGAGACACTGCGCCTTAGCTGTAGCTAGAGAGACACTGCGCCTTAGCTGTAGCTAGAGAGACACTGCGCCTTAGCTGTAGCTAGAGAGACACTGCGCCTTAGCTGTAGCTAGAGAGACACTACGCCTTAGCTGTAGCTACAGAGACACTGCGCCTTAGCTGTAGCTAGAGAGACACTGCGCCTTAGCTGTAGCTAGAGAGACACTGCGCCTTAGCTGTAGCTAGAGAGACACTACGCCTTAGCTGTAGCTACAGACACTGCCTTAGCTGTAGCTAAGACACTGCGCCTTACGTAGCTAAGCACTGCCTTAGCTTAGCTAGAGACACTGCGCCTTAGCTGTAGCTACAGTCACACTGCGCCTTAGCTGTAGCTACAGAGACACTGCGCCTTAGCTGTAGCTACAGTCACACTGCGCCTTAGCTGTAGCTACAGACACACTGCGCCTTAGCTGTAGCTACAGTCACACTGCGCCTTAGCTGTAGCTACAGTCACACTGCGCCTTAGCTGTAGCTACAGTCACACTGCGCCTTAGCTGTAGCTAGAGAGACACTGCGCCTTAGCTGTAGCTACAGAGACACTGCGCCTTAGCTGTAGCTACAGAGACACTGCGCCTTAACTGTAGCTACAGAGACACTGCCACTTAGCTGTAGCTACAGAGACACTGCCACTTAGCTGTAGCTACAGAGACACTGCGCCTTCAATGTAGCTACAGAGACACTGCCACTGAGCTGTAGCTACAGAGACACTGCCACTTAGCTGTAGCTACAGAGACACTGCGCCTTAGCTGTAGCTACAGAGACACTGCGCCTTAGCTGTAGCTACAGAGACACTGCGCCTTAGCTGTAGCTAGAGAGACACTGCGCCTTAGCTGTAGCTACAGTCACACTGCGCCTTAGCTGTAGCTACAGTCACACTGCGCCTTAGCTGTAGCTACAGAGACACTGCGCCTTAGCTGTAGCTACAGTCACACTGCGCCTTAGCTGTAGCTACAGGGACACTGCGCCTTAGCTGTAGCTACAGAGACACTGCGCCTTAACTGTAGCTACAGTCACGCTGCGCCTTTGCTGTAGCTTTAGAGACACTGCGCCTTTGCTGTAGCTACAGAGACACTGCGCCTTAGCTGTAGCTACAGAGACACTGCGCCTTAGCTGTAGCTACAGAGACACTACGCCTTAGCTGTAGCTACAGAGACACTGCGCCTTAGCTGTAGCTAGAGAGACACTGCGCCTTTGCTGTAGCTACAGTCACACTGCGCCTTTTCTGTAGCTACATAGACACTGCGCCTTAGCTGTAGCTACAGAGACACTGCGCCTGAGCTGTAGCTACAGAGACCCACTGCGCATTAGCTGTAGCTACAGAGATATTGGGCCTTAGCTGTAGCTACAGAGACACTGCTATTTAGCTGTAGCTACAGTCACACTGCGCCTTAGCTGTAGCTACAGTCACACTGCGCCTTAGCTGTAGCTACAGAGACACTACGCCGTAGCTGTAGCTAGAGAGACACTACGCCTTAGCTGTAGCTAGAGAGACACTACGCCTTAGCTGTAGAGAGACACTGCGCCTTAGCTGTAGCTAGAGAGACACTACGCCTTAGCTGTAACTAGAGAGACACTGCGCCTTAGCAGTAGCTAGAGAGACACTACGCCTTAGCTGTATGTAGAGAGACACTACGCCTTAGCTGTAGCTAGAGAGACACCACGCCTTAGCTGTACCTAGAGAGACACTACGCCTTAGCTGTAACTAGAGAGACACTGCGCCTTAGCTGTAGCTACAGAGACACTGCGCCTTAACTGTATCTACAAAGACACTGAGCCGTAGCTACAGATGCACTGAGCTGGAGCTACAGAGACACTAAGCTGGAGCTATTGAGACACTTAGCTGTAGCTACAGAGACACTGAGCTGGAGCTACATAGACACTAAGCTGGAGCTACAGAGACACTGAGCTGGAGCTACATAGACACTAAGCTGGAGCTACAGAGGTACTGAGCTGGAGCTACAGAGACACTGAGCTGGAGCTACAGAGACACTGAGCTGGAGCTACAAAGACACTGTACTGAAGCTTCAGACGCACTAAGCTGGAGCTACAGAGACACTGAGCTGGAGCTACATAGACACTAAGCTGGAGCTACAGAGGTACTGAGCTGGAGCTACAGAGACACTGAGCTGGAGCTACAGAGTCACAGAGCTGGAGCTACAGCATGACACACCGTTTCTGAGATCAAGCTTGAGGCTCGTTGCAACAAGCAAGCGGAGATACGTCATTCACCTCACCTGCTGCCGCCTGGCGACGTTGGTAGTGGCGTTCCGGCAGCGAGTCCAGACGTCTCCCCTCAGTGTGTTCCAGCTGATGGTGTTGCTCTGTAGTGGCAGCCACGGGGACTGTAGCTCTGTAGTGGCAGCCATGGGGACTGTAGCTCTGTAGTGGCAGCCACGGGGACTGTAGCTCTGTAGTGGCAGCCATAGAGACTGTAGCTCTGTAGTGGCAGCCACGGGGACTGTAGCTCTGTAGTGGCAGCCACGGGGACTGTAGCTCTGTAGTGGCAGCCATAGGGACTGTAGCTCTGTAGTGGCAGCCACGGGGACTGTAGCTCTGTAGTGGCAGCCACGGGGACTGTAGCTCTGTAGT
>JAWQFJ010021990.1:10000-24220 GCA_034096865.1 Theodoxus fluviatilis
ATATTCATTCCCTTGATTTGCTTGGCTGAACTCACAGATGGGGGACCATCACACCTCCCCCCTTGGAAACAAACATTTTACCATAACTTCAAACGTGCCTAAAATATTTGCACACTTCTTCACCCTTAAGAGTCTCATAGAGAATGAATCAAAGGAATCAAATATTCATTTTTATTTTATGTCTGGGCTTCTATAATAGGCTGGCCTCTTAAACAGTTAGAAATAGGACAGAAAAATACAAGTGGCAACGTTATATCATAAGCAAATCACAACATCATTTGAGATATGAAGCATGCAATGGTCAGTCACTTGACCCAGTCCTTCCAAGTGAATCTCCAAACTGAAATGAAAATTGTAATGTACAAATTCCCCACGACAAGTTCACACTTGTGAACTTACGCTAGGTCACTGAAAGTATTCCTTTTAGAAGTTCCAGTCTCTGCTAGCTGTATAATTCGATCACAAAAACACATATTACGAAACATGTAACGAACGCATGCGCTAGGGCACATGAGTGCACACGCGCGTGTTTGCACATTCCAAGACGCCGGACTGTCTGACACACGTAGTGGGGATGCCAGAAAACACAGACAAGTGGAATGGCATTGATCAAAGGCTTCTCCTACGGGGCTGAGGTTCTCCACAAACGCAAAGCGTGTTTGCTCAGGCAAGCAACATCGACAGACTGCACCATCAGTAGACTGAAATCTCAGCCCAGGGTTTACATGCAGCACATCTGTCAACAAGGTATTCGTCAACTCATGCCACAGAAATGTCGATGAAGACAGGACTCTTACACAAGCATCTGTTGATGTCTTCAACCCTTTCCACAACGTGAGCCGTGCATGGCTGTGCAAGTCAATGAGTGTGATGGCCCTCTCTGTGGACCCAGATACGCTGAAGGCAGGAAAGAGTGTGTACTCCCCCAGTGTCGCCTCAACGTTCCTGGCACTGGGGTGTTTACACTATTGACTTTCGAACCCACACGAGCGGGATGAAGAGTAGTGCACACATGCAGGGGAGACCACTCTGCTTCTCAAACGGTGGGTGCAGAGATCAAAGTAAGACAACCCTTGAATGCTGAAGACGGCAAGGAAGACGAGGAGCGAGACGAAAGAAAACACAGGGAGGAAAAAGAACAAGAGGACAAATGGCAGATAACGTGGAGGATGAGGGAGGAGAACAAGAAGTCAAGGAGAACGAGAATGTGGACGATGTGAGATATCAGGGATGGAATGTTTCTGAGAGAGAGAGAGAGAGAGAGAAGGAGGGTATGGGGAGAGAGAGGGAGGAGAAAGAGAGAGAGAGAGAACTAGAGAGAGATTAGGAGAGAGAGAGAGAGAGGTAGAGAGAGAGGGAGAGTGAGAGAGAGAGAGTGGGGGGGTAGGGAAGGAGAGAGGGAGAAAGAGAGAGAGAAAGAGATAGATAGAGGGAGGGAAGGAGGGACAGAGAGAGAGAGAGAGAATAATAATAATGTGTGGATTTATATAGCGCCTTACCAATGAGTTAAGACATGCTCAAGGCGCATACATACACAACCATTACAATATACAATAACAGTCAATCACCGCAAGCACAACTTAATAAACTGAATCACCTAAGAGTCAACCATTCACTTCAGACATTCGATGTACAGCATCAGCGCTAAAACATTAAACTGGAGAGAGGGGGAGGAGGGACAGGAGGGGGGTAGGGGGGTTAGGCAAGCTAGTACAAAGAGAACAGTGAGGGAAGGAAAATGAAGAAACTTAGACAGGATCAGGGAACGATTTCAAGAACAGGTGAGTTTTGAGAGCAGAGCGAAAGGTCGAGGGAGAAGTAAAGTGACGAACAGAGGCGGGGAGGTCATTCCAGATGGAGGGAGCCTGATAAAAGAAAGAGCGTTCACCAACTTTTGTTTTAAGTGGAGGGTCTTCCGGGAACCTGAGGATTCTTGTGTCTGTGAAAGAGCGTAGCTGTCTAGCGGGTGTGTAGGTGCGCATGGGTTTAGAGAGATATTGAGGAAGGGATTCAGCAAAGAAATGGTAGCAAAGACAGGCAATCTTGTATTGGACTCTAGCACAAATGGGCAACCAGTGGAGAAAGCGGAAGAGAGGAGTGAGATGATCTGACTTTTTTGACTTACATATGAGTCGAGCTGCAGCATCTTGCACTCTTTGAAGTTTATCAGTGAGATATGCGCGACAGAGAGAGAGAGAGAGAGAGAGAGAGAGAGAGAGAGAGAGAGAGAGAGAGAGAGGGAGGGAGGCGGGAGGGGAGAGGTAGGATGAGAGAGAACGAACGAACGAACGAACGAAAAACTTTATTGCCTAGGCCACCGGCCCATTGCAAGGTGAAGAATTTACATAACATTGCAGTGCGGTATATAGGAAGTGAGAGAGAGAGAGAGAGAGAGAGAGAGAGAGAGCGAGAGCGAGAGAGAGAGAGAGAGAGCGAGAGAGAGAGAGAGAGAGAGAGAGAGCGATACAGAGACAGAGACAGAGAGAGAGAGACAGAGAGAGACTAGAGAGACAGACAGATAGAGAGAGAGAGAGAGACAGAGAGAGACTGAGAGAGACAGAGAGAGAGAGAGAGAGAGAGGGAGGGAGGGAGGAGCTGAGAGAGAGAGAAAGAGACAGACAGAGAGAGACTGAGAGAAACAGACACAGAGAGAGAGAGAGAGAGAGAGAGAGAGAGAGAGGGGGGAGTGAGGAAGGGAAAGAGAGGGAGAGAGAGAGAGAGAGAGAGAGAGAGAGAAAGAGAGAGAGAGAGGGGGAGCGAGAAGGATGAAGAGAGGGAGAGAGAGAAAGTGAGAGATTGAGAGATAGAGAAGAGAGAGAAGAGAGACAGAGACAGACAGAGACAGACATACAGACAGAGAGGGAGGGAGGGAGGGAGGGAGCGAGAGAGAGAGAGAGAGAGAGAGAGAGAGAGAGAGAGAGACAAAGAGATAGGAGGGAGGGTGGGAGGAGGGTGAGAGATAGAGATAGAGAGAGAGATAGAGAGATAGAGAGAGAGAGAGAAAAAGAGACATAGAGAAAGGAGGGGAGAGGGATGAAGAGAGGGAGAGGGATGAAGAGAGAGAGAGGGGGGGGGGGAGAGAGAGAGAGAGAGAGAGAGAGAGAGAGAGAGAGAGAGAGAGAGAGAGAGAGAGAGAGAGAGAGAGACAGAGAGAGAGAGACAGAGAGAGTAGAGAGAGTAGAGAGAGTAGAGAGAGAAGAGAGAGAAGACAGCCATACAGACAGACAGACAGACATACAGATCGACAGACAGGCAGACAGACAGACAGGCAGACAGAGAGACAGGCAGAGAGAGAGAGAGAGAGAGAGAGAGAGAGAGAGAGAGAGAGAGAGATGGAGGGGGGGAACCTGCGTTGGATGTATATAAATATGAATCCAAGCAAGCATTTTTTGGAACACAGTCTCAATAACTCGTGACGATGATACTATCACGATAAACAATTCAGGCATGCTTTGAGGGGAGGTTGAGGGTGTGGGGTTAGCAAACAAAACTACGCATGGAGAAGGAGAAGGAGAGAAATGAAGAGACATGGAGAAACCGACACAGATTAAAACAGACACACGGACAGACAGACAAACACACGTACACAAATACAGACAGACAAACGGACAGACACACGGACAGACACACGGATGCACACACGCAAACACCCACACGCACACACAAACACACACACAGACACGCACGCACGCACGCATGCACGCACGCGCGCATACGCAAACAGACAGACAGACTCATACAGACACATACCTATACATATAGAAACACAGAGACACACATATGCACAGACAGACAGACAGACAGATAGACAGACAGACAGACAGACAGACAGACAGACAGACAGACAGACAGACAGACAGACAGACAGACAGACAGACAGACAGACAGACAGACAGACAGACAGACAGACAGACAGATAGATTGACGGACGGACAGACGGATGGACGGACGGACGGACAGACAAACAGGCGGACAGACAGGCAAAGAGAGAGAGAGAGAGAGAGAGAGAGAAAGAGAGAGAGAGAGATAAAGAGAGAGAGAGGAGTACCTACACTATCATCATTCCACTTCCCCCATCATTGTCCCAGCAGCGCTAGGAACATCTGCAGTAGCTGCTATAGTAGCAGCGAACAATTGGAAGCAAGAAAAAATGGAAGAAGAAATGGAAGAAGAAACGGAAGAAGAAGAAGAAGAAGAAGAAGAAGAAGAAGAAGAAGAAGAAGAAGAAGAAGAAGGAAGAGGAAGAGGAAGAAGAAGATATGATGATGATCAGAAGAAGAAGAAGAAGAAGAAGAGAAGGAGAAGGAAGAAGAAGAAGCAGAAGAAGACAAGGAAGAGGAAGAGGAAAGAGGCAGCGGTGGAGGAGGAGGAAGGAGGAGGAGGAGGGCGAGGAGGCACGGAGGAGGAGGAGGAGGAGGAGGAGGAGGAGGGAGGATGGACGGAGGAGGCGGAGGAGGAGGAGGAGGGAGGAGGAGGAGGAGGAAGGAGGAGCACGAGGACGAGGAGGAGGAGGAGGAGGAGGAGGAGGAGGAGGAGGAGGAGGAAGAGGAACAGGAAGAGAAGGAGGAGGAAGAGGAAGAGAAGGAGGAGGAGGAGGAGCGAGGAGAGGAGGAGGAGAGGTGGAGGAGGCAGGGGGAGGGGGGGAAAGAAGCTGGGGAGGAGGAGGAGGAGGAGGAGGAGGAGGAGGTGAAGGAGGACGGAGGGGGGACGGAGGAAGAGGATGAAGGAGGAGAAGGAGTAGGAAGAAGGAGGAGCAGGAAGGAGGGAGGAGGAGGAGAGGAGGAGGAGGGCGGAGGAGGAGGAGGAGGAGGAGGAGGAGGAGGAGGGGAGGAGGAGGAGGAGGAGAAAGCGGGGCAGGTCGACAAACATATCGTATACGAGTGTGACAATTAGTGTGTTTGTGTGTGTGTGTGCATGCGCGCACGCACGTGCGTGTGTGTATTTGCGTGCGTGTTTCCATTGAGACAGTAGCCATACTGGGCCATGTAGTACGTGTTGCCATTCAGACAGTAGCCATACTGGGCCATGTAGTACGTGTTGCCATTCAGACAGTAGCCATACTGGGCCATGTAGTACGTGTTGCCATTCAGACAGTAGCCATACTGGGCCATGCAGTACGTGTTACCAATCAGACAGTAGCCATACTGGGCCATGTAATACGTGTTGCCTTTCAGACAGTAGCCATACTGGACCATGTAGTACGTGTTGCCAATCAGACAGTAGCCATACTGGGCCATGAACTGCGTGTTGCCATTCAGACAGTAGCCATGCTAGGCCATGTAGTACGTGTTGCCAATCAGACAGTAGCCGTACTGGGCCATGTAGTGCGTGTTGCCATTCAGACAGTAGCCATACTGGGCATGTAGTACGTGTTGCCATTCAGACAGTAGCCATACTGGGCCATGTAGTACGTGTTGCCATTCAGACAGTAGCCATACTGGGCCATGCAGTACGTGTTGCCACTCAGACAGAAGCCATACTGGGCATTGTAGTACGTGTTGCCATTCAGACAGTAGCCATACTGGGCCATGTAGTACGTGTTGCCATTCAGACAGTAGCCATACTGAGCCATGCAGTGCGTGTTGCCATTCAGACAGTAGCCATACTGGGCCATGTAGTACGTGTTGCCATTCAGACAGTAGCCATACTGGGCCATGCAGTACGTGTTGCCATTCAGACAGTAGCCATGCGCGGAGACGTAGTGCGTGTTGCCATTTAGACATTAGCCATGCGCGGAGACGTAGTGCGTGTTGCCATTTAGACATTAGCACTACGTGGCCCAGTATGGCTACTGTCTGATTGGCAACAAGTACTACACTACTAAGAAAGTCCACGTACATGAATTACTCCCCATGAGTCTAAAACTACGCTGTCCACGTACATGAATTACACCCCATGAGTCTAAGACTACGCTGTCCACGTTCATGAATTACACCCCACGGGTCTAAGACTACGCTGAAAGTCCACGTTCATGAATTACACCCCACAGGCGTGTAATTCATGTAATTCATGAACGTGGACTTTCGTAGTCCACGTAGCTGTTGATGTATTTTGCAGATGCTAACATTCATTCCCTCTTTCTCAACTTGACTTAATAAGTATACAGCTGTCAGGGTGCACTTCAAGTAACATGACGAAGCAGTAGGTGGCCCTGTTATTTTCTTGTAGGAGAAGATTATGTAAATAGACAGGTAGGGGATCCCTGACAGACATGGACCCAGAAACCAGAGCGCACGAGTATCATTCTGTTCACGCATGTTTTGACTGGGCAGAGCCTGCCGTCCTCTGGGCTGGATCCACATGGGAGTGGCCAACTGAAAACAAACCGGACTTTTTCCAGACAAGTAAAGTGTTCTGCACTGTTGTCATTGACCGGGATATGTGAGCAGTGCTTCTCTCTCTCTCTCTCTCTCTCTCTCTCTCTCTCTCTCTCTCTCTCTCTCTCTCTCTCTCTCTCTCTCTCTCTCTCTCTCTCTCTCAGTGAGCTTAGCGATTTTGTTTTTGTATTCAACTCTTTTTTCTTCAGGTGTTGTGTCCATGAAGCCTAATCTACACCTGCATTTTATGAAAAAAGTCTCAGCAGCTTGTTGCTTTGCTTTTGCTGGACTGCTGTGTTAGCTGTTGACAAGGAACAACATTCTATAATTCTAGCATTGTGAGACTGTATGTTGCAGCTTTTGTCATATTCCTCTCTATGTGAATGTTTATTTATTGATAATGATACAGTTTTTGCAGGAGAAAAGTGTAACGCTCCCTAAATCTAATCATTGATCATGAGTTAGGCATGTTTCGAGAAAGCGCATTATGTGAACAAGTCTGCATCCTTAGGAAATTGAGTCTCGCGCTAAAGATGGCGACGTCCACTTGATCCAGGTTGGGCTGAACTGAAAAGGGCAGAGGTGGCGGCATTGCGTTGGAAGTGCGACTTGTCTTCCATTGCTGAGCCTGAGACTCATTTCCACTTCACTCCCAATCACTTGGCTACTTGGATACTATTTTACCTGCACCTATAGCAATCAGTGACAGACAAGATGCGCATAGCCAGCTACCAACACCATCTGCACTCCCTATGGGGTATTCCAGCAGGGGCATGCTCACAGCTGTCTACAAGGACTGCCCACACCATCTGCACTCCCTATGGGGTATTCCAGCAGGGGGCATGCTCACAGCTGTCTACAAGGACTGCCAACACCATCTGCACTCCCCATGGGGTATTCCAGCAGGGGGCATGCTCACAGCTGTCTCCAAGGACTGCCCACACCATCTGTACTCCCTATGGGGTATTCCAGCAGGCGGCATGCTCATAGCTGTCTACAAGAACTGCCAACACCATCTGCACTCCCTGTTGGGTATTTTAGCAGGGGGCATGCTCACACCATACTGCAGGGGCTGCCAACACTGAAACGTGCCCTCGTTTCCTTCACAGGTAACCGGTTTTCCTCATTTATGGATATACAGCGTGCGAGATAAACACTTGAGACAAGGGAAGAACAAGCATTCGCATAGTAGCATATCGAGCACGCTCCAGCCTCAATGGACAGCATATCGAGCACGCTCTTCACACGTCCACCGAGTCTCGCTTTGTGCAAACTTTCACGCACGGGCCTGTCCCTCGACCTCCTGAGGGCTGTATCTTCATGACGCTGTTTCTGCTGGAGTGGGCGAGATCCACAGGAAGGCGTCTGCAGGTAAACACAGACGAGTCGCTCCGCAGGCTGAGCAGAGTGCTTTGCACACACGGCACTGGTCAAGATCCTGGTGCCGGTGACCTCGGCCTTCGTCTTGGTGGGACACGTCGATTCTCAAGTGGAATTGCAGGCCAGCCAGCCTCTTTGGAGATGAAGAAATCATTCCACCACTTTGCTTGAGGAGATTTCTTGGTTCTGTTCGTTGCAGGCAAATATTAGATGTAGGAAGGAAGGGGAGAGAGCCATACTTTGATGTGACTGCCTCAGTCTGACTCTCAAGATCCTGGGTTGTTGGTTTTGTCCGTGTGTCGTTCCTCTTCATGTCTCCACTCAATATGTGTGTGTCTGTATAAGAGCCGGTCTGTTGCCTTCACTGCTTCATTCACCAGCTTAGCAAACGCGCCCAGCCCTCAACTACTTCGCTCTGCACACAGGTAAGTTTTCATACATCTTTGATACAATCTTTAGATTCAGTTGACTGAAAATGGGAAAAGCTTTGCTTGCTCTGTTTCAATGTTTCGAATTATTTTTTTTTCTTTTTCTTCGTAACTCAGCAACTACTGGCGCTATTTTGGGCAACCTGCAGTGCTTGTTTTTGTGTGTCTGACTCACAGTCAGGTTCTGCTGTGGAGACTCGCTCTTCAGTTTTGAATTGAAATGTTCCTCCTCCTCCTTGTGCTGCTCCTCCTCTTGCTCCTCCTGCTCCTCCTGCTCCTTCTCCTTCTCCTCCTGCTTGCCCTGCTCTACCTCCCCCTCTTCCTGCTCTTCCTTCTCTCTCTGCTCCCTCTGCTCTTCCTCCTCCTCCTCCTCCTACCTCTCCTCCTCCTCCTCCTCATCCTGCTCCTCCTGCTCCTCCTCCTTCCCGTCCCTTTCCTCCTCCTCCTCTTTCTCCTCCTCTCCTCCTCCTCCTTCTCCCCTCCTCTTCCTCCCTCTCCTCTACCTTCCTCCTCCCCTGCTCCCTGCTCCTCCTCCTCCTCTTCCTCTTCCTCCTACTCCTCCTCCTCCTCCTCCTCCTCCTCCTCCTCCTCCTCCTGCTGCTGCTGCCTTATTTTCATCATCGTTGTCATCGTTTTCATGATCATTATATTCACTACCAGTATCGTCCTTGTCATTATTATTGTCATCATCAGTACCCTCAACAGCAATAACAGTGACAAATTCGATCATAAGGAAATCAACCATGATGATTAGTATGAAAACAACAACAAATATAATGACAGACCAAAAAAACCTAATTTAGGGATAAAATACACGACAACAATGGTAACAGCAAAGTTGACATGAAAACTTCAGTCCCACTATGGTGAACTTTGTGCCGTAGGGAAGTCAGGATAAATCATCACCAGCAATATCACGATATTGATTAGTTCTTTTTTACAAGTTCTCATTCTCATTCTGTATGAGAACCTATTTTCAACATTTTGAAACATCTTTAGCAATTGATCATGTAAAAAGGAATCCTACAAAGTATTATCAATGTTTCATTGCTCGTGTTTTGTTGACTAGTTGCCTTCTGGGTGATCTTCCACCAAACCTGAATGACCTGTGGGCTGCACCGACTATCCTCCGTGGATGTGCAGCCCCTGATTTCAACCCACCTCTCTCCCACACTCTCTTCTCTTCTGACAGGTGGATCAGATTTGACTTAGTGGGGAATGTAACGACATCTTATTTAAAATACAAAACCGATAACTCGAATGCCTGCCTCAGCATTGGGGGCATGGTGGTAAATAATATGTCGACATGTTTGTTGTTGTTCAGTACAGCTAAACTGTCATCAGCTAATACAAAGAGAAAATACATTAATGTTATACAGCTCCATCATTTCAACACCTCCATGAACATTGCAGAAGCAATTACACACAACATGAATTATGTTCTACTTCACTAACTGTTTCTCGCACACTCACGATACTGGTGTAATGCCACTCAGCGCAAGTGCACTTGTGAGTCGCTGACATAATTAGTTGCTTGCTGGAGTTGTAACTCAGCCCTGCACTTAGCCTCCTTTGCACGCATTTGCTCCAAAGCTCTGTGGCTGTGGTTTGTGTACCTGACATATGACCTACAGCTGCTGTTGGCTGGTGGGTGCGGCGTTAGAAGGTGCTTCACTCATACCATTTCTCTACACCCAGGAGTAAGAATGAGTATCTGTAAAGGCACACGGCAGTGCAACCGGCCATCGTATGCTGTCATAAGCCAGCATTGCTCCGACTACTCCTCAGGGAGTGGGGTTGGCACTGGTGCCTGACTGCATACGTCGTATCTGTCAGTCATTGTATTAGGTGCCAGTGAAGGATTGATCAAACAGCCCAGTGATCAGGGAGTAAGGCGTTAAGCAGTTAGAGACCCATACAAGAGTGACAAGGAGCTACACAAAACCACGTCTTCCTTTGTGTTTCAATTGTTTTCCTCATAAGCTTCCTGTGAATCATGTGGGTTTGCTTTATTCAGCTTCTGCCTCTCTTGCTTGTGGAAGTAAAGGTCCCTGAAGCCGTGAAGTTCAGACAACTTCAGTCTGAGTCACAAAGCATCCCCTGCAAACAGTAGTGTCATTGGCCTCCAGCAGATCAGCAAGCTCTAGGGCCAAGCTGGGATGAGGCAGATCAGTAATCTCTAGTGTCATGGCCCCCCAGCAGATCAGCAATCTTTAGTGTCATGGCCCCCCAGCAGATCAGCAATCTTTCGTGTCATAGTCCCCCAGCAGATCACCAAGCTCCAGTGTCATGGCCCCCCAGCAGATCAGCAAGCTCTAGGGTCATGCTGGGCTGCAGCAGATCAGCAAGCTCTAGGGCCATGCTGGGCTGCAGCAGATCAGCAAGCTCTAGGGTCATGCTGGGCTGCAGCAGATCAGCAAGCTCTAGGGCCATGCTGGGCTGCAGCAGATCAGCAAGCTCTAGGGTCATGCTGGACTCCAGCAGATCAGCAAGCTCTAGGGTCGTGCTGGGCTGCAACAAATCAGCGAGCTCTGGGGCCATGCTGGGCTGCAGCAGATCAGCAAGCTCTAGGGTCATGCTGGGCTACAACAGATTAGCGAACTCTAGGGCCATGCTGGGCTGCAGCAGATCAGCAAGCTCTAGGGTCATGAGCCTCCAGCAGATCAGCAAGCTCTAGAGTCATGCTGGGCTGCAACAGATCAGCAAGCTCTAAGGTCATGGGCCTTCAGCAGATGCACTGATGACACCTTCCCATACCCAAAGGTGACAATGTCCATCTCTGTTGTTCCGAGACAGCCGGATTTCAGACAAGTGGAACGTAAACTTTGACCCCTGCCTGTCTATAACCCAGACCTCAGCCAGGGGCGTGTTCAAGACACCTACCGGTACGTACCGGTACGTACCGGTAGCATCTTGAACTTGTTACGGCTACCGGTACGTACCGGTACGTACCGCGCCGGAGAGCCGTTGCACCCGCTGCGCCGTGTATAGCCAAAATGGCTGCCTTCGGGGAAAGGAAGAAAGTCATCATCACAAATATGCGCTGTGGCACGCATTTCGACCTGTGATTATTACCCAGCCTATGCGAGACGTTACAAGAAGGTAGGCTGATATTGTACTTTTCTTTTTTAAAAGAATAACTGCTCTGAAATAATTACCGGGCAAGATGTGAGCAAACATTTCAACGACAGAGCAAAACAATTTCAAGGGAAGCAACTCTTATTTCTTACATTTAGCCCTTGGTTTGTGGTGTTACCTCCCTTGAAGAGTGCATCGAACTATTCTTGCTTACACCAAGTCAGCACTGTCGTTTTGACATAAATTTATATTCGAGCGATGTCGAGCATTCATGCACAGCTACAGCTTAACGTATTTCATCAGCTTCCACAAGGAACAAGCAGTCTGCAGCTGCTGGTTTACTCATTTGGTTGAGAAGCGCAATCCGCGGCGATGAGAAGGCATCTTGGAAGCCATCTTGGCTACCGTTGGGTCATAACGAGTCGTTCAAAAAGGCACACCGGTAGGTAGGCTACCGGTAGGCTACCGGTAGGTCGTCTTGAACACACGGCAGGGCTGTTTCTCTTTAGCCACGAGGTTCCGCCTGCCCTAGTTCTATTGGACGACGTGTTCCGCTCCTCTGTTTGTCTTCACTGGTTAGGATTCCTAAGCAGGAGCGCGCATCCAATAGCGTCAACATCTGTAGAGTTCCAGTTGTATCAGACAAGCTCGTGGTTAGCTCAGCTACATCGCTGGTAAATTCAGGAATTATTTTGATATGTCGTTCACAACTTATCCCTCCAGGTTTACTGGAGGTCCTACAGACTTTATCCCTCCAGGTTTACTGGAGGTCCTACGGACTTTATCTGTCTGTCTGTCTGTGTGTGTGTCTGTCCCGACTTAATGGCTGATATCTCAAAACCTACTAGACGGATTTCCTTGAGATTTTGCACACTCACTGGAAATTAGGTCCGATTGAATGTATCAAATTTTCAGAATCGATGTTTGAAGAGAAAGTGGTTTTTTAAGGTCGTAAACTCGGAAGCACCTCCCTAAATACTCCATTGATGGAATGGCGAAATTGCAATATGTGTGACGTCATCAATACCGTGATGTAATTTATTGTGTGTGTATGTCTCTCTGTCCCGACTTAACGGCTGATTTCTCAAAAACTACTGGACGGATTTCCTTGACATTTTGCACACTTACTGGAAGTTAGGTCCGATTGAATGTATCAAATTTTCAGAATCGAGGCTTGAAAAGAAAGTGATTTTTTTAGGTCGTAAACTCGAAAACCCCCCCTCAAAATCGATTGATGGAATGGCGAAATCTCCCTCCACGGCCACGCCCCTTTCTCGCTATAACTCGCGTGATAACACATGCAGGCGGCAAAATGGCTTCCACATGAATGCAGACTGACTCATTGCGTTGTATTCCGGACAGCATTTGTGTCTCATTTTTGCCAGACAGTGAGAAGATTTCTCAGACTGTGAAAGAGTGCACACGGTTAGTTGTTCATTTCGATTTGTCTCCGCCATATGCTTTGCGCTGTTTCCCACTCTTTGAGTTTATTGTACTTGGGTGGCGTATTGGATAGCACTTTCGGTAATTTTCACGCTACCAGCGGAGATTGTGTCAAATAAATCCAAACTACGTATTAATTTCAATTATATTTAAATATGGAAATACGTTGAAAGCAAGTATTTAGTTCCCCTTTTTGTTTGCTGTTTTTTCAGTTTTTCACCACTACAGCACTATGACATGCAAGATGATGATAGCGCCCATGCCGTTCTGCAAATAAATGATCTGACCCAGATTATTGGTGCGACGTGCTTGTATGATGTGCTCGGTGACACTCTCTGTACTCTCATCCCGTATATATGTTGAGAACAAAGGCAGAACACGTACTGTAAACACGGCAATAGTCTGGCATAGTTGTGCGGTGAAAGAGAGAAAACGAGTGTCGTGGAATCGAAATTCGTGACAGTGTAATTTTTGTTAATATTCACAAATTCACATTGATACAAGTGGCTCGAAATAAATCTTTCGCACACTGCGCAGTTCGCATAGTAGCCATAATAAAGTAAAGAGAAAAAACCACCACCACACAGAGAGAGAAAAAATGACATACAACTGAATGATGCAGCCGTCATAAGAAACGGTGACAGATATGAGATCTGGAATGGAAGACGGGGGTAATTGGGGAAAAAAAGAGGGGGGGGGGGGCGCTGTGAGGGAGGGCGAAATGCGTTTTTCCCGTTTTGTGTGAGTGAGTGTGTGTGTGTGTGTGTGTGTGTGTGTGTGTGTGTGTGTGTGTGTGTGTGTGTGTGTGTGTGTGTGCGCGTGCGTGCTGAGGTGGTCGGGGGTGGCGACGGGTAGGGTGGGGAATGGGGTAGGGGAAGCAGATGCAAAAGCAGAAGACTTCCATCTGTTCAAGACGTGATGTCAAGCTTTGGCTATACCCCTGTGATCATGTACACAAAGCCATGTGTGACTTACTTCAAAAGTTACAGTGGCACTACAGACATCCTGTTATCCCTCCAGGTTTACTGAAGGTCCTACAGACTTTATTGTGTTTTTTTAATGCCAAAACCTGGAGGTTCAGCGCCAGCGGTTTTTATTGTGGGTTTTTTTATGCCAAATCCTGGAGGTTCAGCGCCAGTGGTTTTTATCTGTCTGTCTGTGTGTGTGTCTGTCCCGACTTAATGGCTGATATCTCAAACACTACTTGACGGATTTCCTTGAAATTTTGCACACTTTCTGGAAGTTAGGACCGATTGAAAGTATCAAATTTTCAGAATCGAGGCTTGAATAGAAAGTGTTTTTTTAAGGTCGTAAACTCGAAAGCTCCTCCCTAACTAGTCGATTGATGGAATGGCGAAATTGCGAAATGTGTGACGTCATCAATAACTTGACGTAATTTTTATTTGTCTGTCTGCCTGTCAGACCCGATTTAACGACTGATATCTCAAAAACTGCTGGACGGATTTCGTTGACGTTTTGCACACTTACTGGAAGTTAGGTCCGATTGAATGTCTCAAATTTTCAGCATCGAGGTTTGAAGAGAAAGTGCTTTATTTAGGTCGTAAACTCGAAAA
>JAWQFJ010021991.1:15000-20000 GCA_034096865.1 Theodoxus fluviatilis
ACACACACACACAGTCACTCACTCACACACATACGCACATACACTCATTCACTCTCTCTCTCTCTCTCTCTCTCACACACACACACACTCACAGTCACTCACTCACACACATACGCACATACACTCATTCACTCTCTCTCTCTCTCTCTCTCTCTCTCTCTCTCTCTCTCTCTCTCTCTCTCTCTCACACACACACACACAAGAACGCTTTTGCCCATGCACACACATTCACAAACACACGCACATACACAAACACACAGTAACTCACACACACACACACACACACACACACACACACACACACACACACACACACACACACACACACACGTAAAAAGTGCACACACAAACACCTTCACCGAATTACTATCATACCATTTGGTCATGGAATGAAAATTACTCACAATTTCCTTCTTGTATGTGTACGCCCAGTACGGCTGCCACAAGCAGGGCCGCCAGTGGATTCATGCTGTTTCCCCAACAACCCGTTGCCATGGCAACATAAGCTGCCTGACTCCAGGAGGACGACAGCTGTGGCAAAACTTACGTATATAGTATGTCAATACGACAAGCAACTCAACGTGTGATGCATTGTTCAAACATTGGAAGGAAGTGAACTCAGATGTGTAGATAGACATGTTCGATGGAGACATACATGAAAACAACATGCCGTGACATACAGAGATGTATCGAGTATGGTAAGATGCGATTGAGAAACAAAATGGTAAGGTCGTGTCGATTGCTTTTTCGCCGTCGTTTCCATTCAATCACTGTCTGTTTGATAAATCCGGGAGGCCTAGAAGTAAACAATTATTGACTGTATCTTAAAGCAATAACACATCGTTTGTCAACAAAAACAATCACTTTGTCTCAACTTCTTACGAGTAGACATGAGAAAGTATGCCAACATCATGCACCCGTCATATGTTCAATTCGGAGAAGCGACGGCAGGTTGTTCAAAGAGGTGTAGAAAGGCGAGTCACAGGTCAATAAAACCCACAGAATAATTATTGACTGCACTCAGGACTGACCGCGTTGGAGCAGTGACTTGGATTTAGCTTGACCGTGTTTCTAAGATCGAGATCACGGCATGAACTACTTTTGTGTAGAATATCTTGTTGCAAAATGTTGGCGGAAGAGCAAGATAACAATACAATATTTTCACAAGTGTCCTCAATCTACCGACATTGTGCAAAACAAGATAATGAAACTGGCCGGAATGAACCACACGACGGCATTGTATCCTCTGGACACCACCAGACATCTGACAAAATGCAAACAGATTAGTAAGTATTTATTCCAGTTTTATATAAAAAAAGAAGCTGAAAATCAGAATTGCATCCTAATCACCTGGCATACAGCTGAGTGAGAATCATCCACTTCCAAACGCCAAACCATTATTGGGAAAAAATCGTCCTTATCCTAGAGAATGTTCCATTCCAGAGCATGTGCAACCGTTGAAATCCTGGATATTGTCTCAGCCAGACAATGGGTGGACAGATGGATGGGGTTTTACGACCTATCAGCATAATTAGAGCGGATTAGAATAAATATTAGCCAAGTCACAATTTCCCTTTTTATTCGCGTAGAGAGACGTGCTGTGTCTGTTCTTAACCCTAATCCACAGGGAGAACTCTCGGCCAGACAAAACCCATCTGATCTAAATTGAATGGTTGTAATGCTGGCAACGCCAAATCCAGCTCCAAGTTGCCGCCCCGTTGTCCAGTGTAAATGGCTCTGTCAGGCTAAGACGCGTGGGAAATCACACTACCACCTTGTTGGTTCAGTCAGATCTCTCAACCAAAGGAGGTTCGGTTCCAGAATGCAAGTCTAATTATGTGAACATCAGCGTCGTCACAAAAGGAGGCAGCCGGAAAATCGATAAGGAAAAGGTAGAGCAGAGAAGGATGTTGAGCTGACATGCTCTCGTCCGACTAGGTAGAGCAGAGGCGCGTTCCTTAGTGGAGAGCGATTCACGTTGATGGGTATCCAAAACGTTCAGAGGCAAGCGTTGACGGAGAGCGTTGATAGCGAGCGTTCACGTGGAGGGGTCCGACTAGAAGGAAAGCTGAGAGTTTTGCTAGGTGAACGTTTTTAATCTCTGTGGGTAAGATTCGCTGTCTTCCGGGGAGCGAGCGTGTGGACAGACTGTAAAATGGACTAGGGTAGGCGAACTCAGTGGCTGCAGAGGGTAGGCTACTTTTATCTTCGGTCCCACAAGATGAGATAACGTTTACCAAACTGCTTCAATAACTAACACATTTTGCTTGAATAATGTCATTAATATTGAGGGGGTGGGGGGTGGGGATCGGATTTATTTAACAGTATTTTAACACACAATTACATGTATTGTATATGCATGATTATCCAATTATCATCAATCAAATCGGTCAGGAATGACCCCATGGCTGAAGCCAAGATGATGAATGACATGCTAGGCTCTGATGATTAACCCCCTGCCTACAACGTCTGCTTTAATTGACTGCGAATGATTTGAAGCATTGTTTTCATCAAAACTATCTAGACCCATATGGTCCGTAGTGACGATGAGCTAAGGAAACAGACTTCCAACCGTCGTGACTAAGATAGAAGTAGTAACTTCATTTCGTTCAAATCATGCAGTCCCGATGCAAACTAAGAAATAATACGTTGCATGTTTAACGGTCGACCTAGTGATAAAACAGAATGGCCTCCATAAACGGGCCACACAAGTGGACTCGTCCGAGGAGGGGTGTGTGGAAAGACGGCCGAGCTGGCGGGCCAAACAAGCTAGCAAGCAACTGCATCTGGCTGGCAAGCGATCTTGGTTGGTTAATTCTCATTAAAATCGAAGTGATTAAATTCATACATAAAATGAAAAAAAGAATTTGACGTTTCGAAAAAAAACTCGTAAAAACACAGCGAATCAGATGTTGTATTTCGCCAGTTTGTGTTTCCAGCCAGCTTGACTGTCTTTCTCACACACCCCTCCTCGGACGAGTCCACTAGTGTGACCCTTTTATGGAAGCCTTTCCGATAAGACAAAGTATATCGTCAAGTGACGGAGTTTGGCCAAATGGCCCCTTCAAACTTCCAAGCGTGTTTGACTGAAGTATCTCACTTTGCAGTGCAGCTCAGAGGCAATGCTCTGTTTTTTATGCTTGTTTCCGTTGCTCATTTGTTATGCCATTACTACAGTGCAAAAATAAAAGGCTAAGAATGCCTGTATACCATAATGCTGTGAATTTACACTTTTCGGTTTTCTTATGACTTGGATTCCTCCCTAGAGCAAGTTCAGGAGGGGAAGATGAATGCCGGTTGCAGTCGGCCCGTAAGGACAAGCGTTGTAGACATCCCATTTCATCTTCTATCGCGAACGCAGCAAAAACAAACAATAACATGTGCATTGTCATCATCCGCGTAATACGAAATTTTGTAACAAGGACGTCTAACCCTTTGGATACAATACGATAAATACAATACAATACAATACAATACAATACAATACAATACAATACAATACAATACAATACAATACAATACAGTACAATACAATACATCTTATTGCTCTTTGAATGAGCATTTGTGATGCTTCAAAACATGCCAGTTTAAAAGGGGTTACATGCAGGATAATTGTCTTATTTACATAATAGCACATATGGCACTTTATTTTTTACATTTCTAAGAATTAAAAAAACCGACACCCACTAACCCTTACAAAACCCATTCAGATATTGAACGCCAACACACATACACACACACACGCGCGCGCGCGCACGCACGTACGCACACACACACACGCACACACACACGCACACACACGCACAAGCACACACACCCGCACAAGCACACACACCCGCACAAGCACACACAATACACCCACACACAACACACACACCACACACACCACCACCATTACCGCCGCCCCGCCCCCCTCCTCTCTAATCCCCTCTCTCTCCCTCTAATCCCCTCTCTCTCCATCACGAGCCCTGCCTGACGTCAATCAGATTTACTTTACGACGAGCGAGTTTTCATTGGGGTGGACGAGGAAGTGCACTGAGCCCGTGCAGCACGCCATAGCGTGGGGAGCGCCAGCTTGACACTTGATCGGGTGGATGCGTGCTTTGTGTACGCAGAAACGGGTCAAAACAGCAGCGTGTAAATACTTCTCGCGACTGGTCAACTCATGTACAACATTTACACTTTAGAGATGTACTGACAACGTATCCAACTACAGTTGACTGTTTAAAAACAATAACGCGACGAAAGTTTTCCGCAAGAATCTCGGTTGAAACATTCCAACGCTCAGTTACAATGTTAATGACGTTTGGAAATGCAAATGTTAAAAACATCTTTCCAACTATTCCAGCTTTCTTCAGACTCGGCGATGCATCTTAACTCAGTGTTGTTGCAATTTGTGTTTCCATCGATTTAAAACCAGTCAACGGAGCCACCCAGCCAAAACATGCACGCATACACGAACGCACACACACTCACTCTCTCTCTCTCTCTCTCTCTCTCTCTCTCTCTCTCTCTCTCTCTCTCTCTCTCTCTCTCTCACTACACACACACACACACACACACAGCCACAGAGACACGGAGAAAAGCTAGAAAAACAGAGAGGCACATAATGATGGCACGTCTCTTAAAGTCAGCACGACAAAGATTCCGTGACGTATTTCCACATCGGTCCGTGCGTGTGTACGCATTGTTACAAGTCGTCCTCTGAGTCTAGGGGTAGGTTAATTAATCAATGGTTGGATGAGGCCTGCACACATAACAGTCACTACCTTCATTCGCGCTGTCTCTTTCTCTCAAAACCAGAAGAAGAGGTCATGAGGAATCAATTAATAATGATTTAATCAAATAAGGGCAAACCATGAAATCTTCATGCAAAAATCAAGCATGCACGAGAAGAATATTTAGTAATAGGCCAACCTTAATTAATGAATGTTAAAGTTTGTCATCAGTTACACTTGGATGACTTATCTCATGTGTCTATTGAAATCGCTCACCGAATG
>JAWQFJ010021991.1:25000-47500 GCA_034096865.1 Theodoxus fluviatilis
CGCCCGCCCGTCCATCCGTTCCCCCCTCCCCCCCCCCCCCCCCCACCTCTCTCTCTCTCTGTGTCTCTCTGGCTTCACCTTAGTCTCTTTCCCTGTCTGTTTGTGTGTCTATGTGTCTGTCCGTCTGTGTATCTATGTGTGTGTATGTGTGTGTGTGTGTGTGTGAATGCATGCGCGTGTGCGTGCGCGTGTTTGACTAAGTGTGTGCATCTGTGTGTGTATGTGTGTGTGTGTGTTTGTATGTGTGTGTGTGCGTATGTGTGGAAGTCTGTGTGTGTGTGCGTGTGTGTGTGTGTGTGTGTGTGTGTGTGTGTGTGTGTGTGTATGTGTCGGTGTGCGTGAATGTAAAAGTGTGTGTGTGTGTGTGTGTGTGTGTGCGTGTGTGTGCGCGCTTGCGCGTGTGTGTTCAGACATCCACATTTTGTCCGACTGCTGTTGCAAATGTATTCATGCAAATTTTAAATCAAAATTACATTTTCATGCCTGTCTCGTACAAAATGATGGAGTTACTAGCAATTTTCGTAACTATTCGAATGAACATTCAAATGGAATTTGGATGTGCTAATTGACGCCTGACGCTGAATTCTTGTTTGGCGACAACAAAAAAGTGTTTAACTTCAGAAATCATTGTATACCGGATGAAATATAAATCATTGTGGTAATGACGACTGGAACCTGGCGAAATGGTTAAGCTGTGTTGTAGCACATTGTATCTATCGCGAAACTGGTAGACAATAGTAGATATGCATTTCCTTTTTTTCTCCATGTTTCACACAGCGGTCTGGTCGATAACTATCGCCGACATAAAGTGGAGTAAATGTTTGTGGTATTTGTACTGATGAGACAAACGCATTGTGATACATGGATGATTAAGATTTGAAATTGTCAATGAAACTTGAACTCACCAGATCGTTTCTCATCTCTGTTTCCAGGTGACCAAAGTGTCGCCTCGACTTGCAGTTTCGAAACGCTGGGAAATGATACTGGGAATTGTGGAACTGCTTAAATACCGAGCGAATGTTCAGAAGAAAGTGTCGTCTTTCGTATTTCCTTTTCTAGTCCAAACTGAGTCTTAATTAAACGAAGGTTTTTCCGACAAGATACCAAAGCCAGTCGATTACGCACTTCAAAGAGAGCTTGGTGTCACACCTCGCGACAAGCATGTTTGTGTATACATCTGTCACACACAAGTGTGGTTGCTGCTCAGGGTCGTATGGCACTCGCAATGGTCCTAGCGGGTTCACACATTATATGAATATTATTTGTCCTTTTTTCCAATTTTTGTGGATATAAGTACTGTCATTTACTTGTCCCCTTCTTTTCGGTTCCTTTTTGTTGAATTGTTGCTCTTGTGTCACTGAAGGCTTCAAGCCGCGGGCCAATACCCTTTTTTGTACGCGTATTACAATTTTGATCTATTTGGTTATTTTGTTATCGTTTCATTAAATTGAATTAACTCACAGGGTTTTCCCTTGGCCCCTCGTTCTGAAGGTATATATATGACAAGCATGACTGTGTAAGCACCAGAGAGAGCGCATAAGTGAAGCAAATGTATCCATGATGCAGAACTCTGGGAGAAAAGGCATTCCTTCCTCAAACTGTACTCTGGCCTTTGCCAGCACGCTCGGCCACGGCAGGGTGTGTTTATCATGTAGAAAACAAATGACGCCTGGGGTGTGCACGCGTGCATGTGCTGTTAATGGGCTGTATGGATTCAGACAGAGGGGGTAAAATGTGCATGCACTAATGTCGCTAAATCCTCGTGCGTTTTCTGTCGGCAGCTTTTGGTAAGTTTTGGCTTTTCTGTTTAATTAGAAAAAAAAGTCATGGACTGTTATGGACATTTTTCTGTCTTTTTTGTTCCGTTTTGCAATCAGCAGGTCAGCCGAATATTCCCACTGAAATCATTGATCACATTACAATATTACATTTAGACTATAGGTACTGTATATATTTATCACTGACAATTTGTTCTAGTACTTCGTGGAGAAACCAATATTTCATAAATATGTGATCTTTCTTATAGTATCAGAGCAGTTTATATTCTTAAATTGTTTGAAACATTATGGCCTTTGTGCTTAATGAAATGTAACAAAAACTTTTTTCTATGTCCTTTGCTTAAAGGTCATTTTTGCCGTCGAGTTCAGTGCAAGTTTATATATTACATAGAGTTATGTTTGAACGTTGCAGTGTGCCACATAGACAAAGGAGACTCGAGAATGAGGAGAACCTTCGTAGGAAACGTCTACACTGCTAACTGACGTCCAGATTCTTGTCAACACTGCTACAAGTATTCTGCGTTTATTTTCACCAGACAGCTTCGCATATTTTCGTATGCAATGGCTCTGCGGGGAATGATGCTCGACTCAAACTATATCCACAGGATATTAAAAAATATAAGTGCAACGAAGAACGTCTATGCATGGTTTTTTTCAACCAAGCATTCAACAGAAGAACACCAGAGCTGAACAGTTATGAGAAGTCATATTTATTCAAGCAATACCACAAATAAGAATATTGAACTCCACTAGCTATATGCAAATGTGAACTAACAACGTATACCTATTCCTAATTTATGAAAGCGCTTATTTATCATGACGAATGATGACGACGACGACGACACAAAGTAACATGATAATAATAATACAACAAGGACGATAATGATGATAATGATGACGACGACGACAACGACAACGACGACGACGATGATGATGATCATGATAATGATGCTGCTGATGATGCTAATACTAATGATAATTGTTACGGGGATCCACAAAAACGAAATAAAACAGGTCCCGGTTACTTACAAGTCTTTATATTCAACATAAATATACTCGTAACAGTGGTAGAACAGGGAAAAATAGTTACATTGGTATATGGCTCAAACACAACATCCTAATTAACCCAATCTTATAAAATTACATATACTCTTCACATACTCAACTCCCAACGGGAAAAATGTAAAAGCACAAGTAAAATTTCGGCCAGCCTTCTTACATAAAAACATAAAACACGTAGGTCAGCCCTCGACAAGTTAAAATGCTATCGACCCGTGTAAAAATCGCACCAACCTTTACCAACACTGCCCTCTCTCTCTCTCTCTCTCTCTCTCTCTCTCTCTCTCTCTCTCTCTCTCTCTCTCTCTCTCTCTCTCTCTCTCTCTCTCTCTCTCTCTCTGTGTGCCCGTCTCTGCTGTGTGTCTGGGGCCGATCTCTTCTCTGTCTTCTTGTGCTCTCTTATATCTCTATATTCTCACAACCAACTCACGATCATTTCTACTCACTACAACTCACACCTCAGAGCGAACACCGCTTATCACCCTGGAGAGGGGGGGGGGGGGGGGGGGCAGAACTCAACTTCCACTCACCTTTCACTTCAAACCCCACACTGCTCTCGGACTACCAACTCCACCAGCAAAAACCAAGTCTCTCTCAGGTGAGATACTTAAAAAAAAACGATTTCCCCATTACATAATATAAACTAACATGATAATAATATAATAACCATAATGTAACCACAACAATGACATGATAATAATATAACAACGAAGACAATGATGATAATAATACTAGTAACAACAACAACAACAATAACAACGACGACGACAACGACGATGACGACGACGACGACGACGACGACGATGATGATGATGATGATGATAATGATGATGATGATGATGATGATGATGATGACGATGATGATGATGATGATAATGGGTACATATCATTTCCGCTTTGTATTTGAACAAAACCCCACAAACCCTTGCAGGTCATATTTCGGCAACCACGTTAAGAAGCAATGATACGCATGACTACATTTGAGTCTGCGTCATCGATCTTTCATAACAGATGACAATAATACTCACTACTCACAACAGTTATACACATTTTATTCTGGAAATAGGAAGTGAGGGGGGGAAAAGGGGGGACGCTGGCGAGAGTGTGTGGGAATGGGCGTGAGGGAAAGAATGGAAGGAGGGGGGGAGGGGGGGGCCGGGAGCGGCAGGAAAATTTAGCAGAGTCAAACTGTATAAAATTGTAACTTTATTACATAACGGACCCATTCTCCCACCTCCAATTATAACGAAAACATGAAAGAATAACAACAAACCAAAGGTCACACAACACATTACAACGACAACGACGAGGAAAACAACGACGACAACAACAACAACAACAACAACAACACAATGATCTCGACTTGGTGAGTGGAGATGCTACAGCCTGGACTACTCGAGAGTAGAATCTCACACTGTACCTTTTTTGGAGGGGAAAAGCATGTGTACAAGGTTGAAAGTAGAATCTCACACTTTACCTTTTTTGGAGGGGAAAAGCATGTTTACAAGGTTGAAAGTAGAATCTCACACTTTAACTTTTTTGGAGGGGAAAAGCATGTGTACAAGGTTGAAAGTAGAATCTCACACTTTAACTTTTTTGGAGGAGAAAAGCATGTGTACAAGGTTGAAAGTAGAATCTCACACTTTAACTTTTTTGGAGAAGAAAAGCATGTGTACAAGGTTGAAAGTAGAATCTCACACTGTACCTTTTTTGGAGGGGAAAAGCATGTTTACAAGGTTGAAAGTAGAATCTCACACTTTACCTTTTTTGGAGGGGAAAAGCATGTTTACAAGGTTGAAAGTAGAATCTCACACTTTACCTTGTTTGGAGGGGAAAAGCATGTTTACAAGGTTGAAAGTAGAATCTCACACTTTAACTTTTTTGGAGAAGAAAAGCATGTGTACAAGGTTGAAAGTAGAATCTCACACTGTACCTTTTTTGGAGGGGAAAAGCATGTGTACAAGGTTGAAAGTAGAATCTTACACTTTACCTTTTTTGGAGGGGAAAAGCATGTTTACAAGGTTGAAAGTAGAATCTCACACTTTACCTTTTTTGGAGGGGAAAAGCATGTTTACAAGGTTGAAAGTAGAATCTCACACTTTAACTTTTTTGGAGGAGAAAAGCATGTGTACAAGGTTGAAAGTAGAATCTCACACTGTACCTTTTTTGGAGGGGAAAAGCAAGTGTACAAGGTTGAAAGTAGAATCTCACACTGTACCTTTTTTGGAGGGGAAAAGCATGTGTACAAGGTTGAAAGTAGAATCTCACACTGTACCTTTTTTGGAGGGGAAAAGCAAGTGTACAAGGTTGAAAGTAGAATCTCACACTTTACCTTTTTTGGAGGGGAAAAGCATGTTTACAAGGTTGAAAGTAGAATCTCACACTTTACCTTTTTTGGAGGGGAAAAGCATGTGTACAAGGTTGAAAGTAGAATCTCACACTTTACCTTTTTTGGAGGGGAAAAGCATGTGTACAAGGTTGAAAGTAGAATCTTACACGTGAAAGAAGGAAAGGCAAGACAGTGAAGTGGGCAGGTTGGGGACGAGTGGGTGTTAACAGAGGAAAGAGCGAGCGACATTGCTCCTCGCTGTTGCTTACAGGCAATGCTAGTGGAACTTGTCTGCTTTGCCATTTCCAGCAAGCGTCGTGCGCCATAGAGATATGGACATTCATTTTTGTTTGTAGTCCACTTGACTTTATAAAGGGATGTAATTTGTCGCATATATTTTGTAAATGTAGAACTTGACCTACTAAGTTATCAAATAGGTATTAAATGTGGAATAAGTGAAGTCCAGCTAGTTGTGATTACAAAACGTTTGCTTGCGTTTCTTTTCTTTTCTTCGTCATGTTGTTTTTGTTTTACGCACAAAACACAACGTTTCTATTTGACAGTGCAGTGGACACGCAAAACCAAGCGAAAACAACAAGTGTGCATTAAAGAATGAGATTCAAAAAGCACAAAAAGGAGGAAACTTAAGATATAGTCTTTTGATACGGGGAGGGATGGGAAGGAGTTGGAATGGGACGGGGGTGAGATCAATAAAGAGTTTTCTGTCTTTGAAGTATGTTCCTTGGAGAGAAGCATGCTACATGAATTAGAAATTATTGGCATTTACGTCTTTAACAAATGTGCACACAAATTGGGCAATGAGCCACGGCAAATAGGGCGAAATCAGAACCTATTCCCATGTTTACGTGTATATTGAGACTGCTGTCATGTGGAACCTTTGAAGAAAAAATAGATTCCCAAACAAGAACTGTTTTGCACATCTAGCTGAAACCAGAGAATACAGATTATAATTTCTTGGAACAGTTTTATAACTTGACAATTATGTGTGAAAGTGTCAAAAAAAGTCTCATACACTGGTATAGTGGGGTGTGGAACCGGGGGAGGAAGAATTTCTTACATGACGTCTATTCTGCTTTGTGTACTGTTGAACACCAGTCGCACGTGCTAATGCCATTGACACGACTTCCACGCACACTGTAGGAGACGGTGCAGAGGCAGAAAAACCCAAGCAGTAGTGGTCTAGAAAACAAAATATCCTGGCGGCAAGGTTTTTAAAGTAATGTACTTGTCTGAAACATGCCGAAAGAAAAGGAAAGTAAAGGTTTCTGATAACATTATGAAGAGTGCTGATTGAAACTGACAATAGGGACAAACAATGTCAGTGGTAGAGTAAAACCTATTCCACATTGTACTTTTACCATCTAAAACTTAAAGCACATAACAATCCACAGCAACATGGTTTCGACATAACAAAAGTCGCTCGAAGTCTCGTAAGTCTTAAAACGTGGAATGATGGCGCTCAATCCATGCTTCAGATTCCAATTTTAAGCATTTATCAACGTCAAATGCTTGTTGAGATGGACATGCTTATGCCCAGATGCTCAGAAGCACGCAGGATGCAACTACAGTATTGCGCCGTCAAACAGAAAAGGTGACGGTTTTGTAAACTTTTGGACGGTACAGACATCTTTTTAAAAAGACTGGGTGACTTAAAAAACAACTCCTCGTAACGTCTCTGGTGAAAAAACAATGTGTGACCGAATTGGTAAGTTTTTCATCATTTTTTAAATTTAATGAGTACGCCACTCTTCTATGGGTTTGGCGATGCCGGCTTGATGTGTGTAATGTAGTTATTGGCCGGGGACCTGACGTGTGTAATGTGGTTATTGGCCGGAGACCTGATGTGTGTAATGTGGTTATTGGCCGGAGACCTGATGTGTGTAATGTGGTTATTGGCCGGAGACCTGACGTGTGTAATGTGGTTATTGGCCGGAGACCTGACGTGTGTAATGTGGTTATTGGCCGGAGACCTGACGTGTGTAATGTGGGTATTGGCCGGAGACCTGACGTGTGTAATGTGGTTATTGGCCGGAGACCTGACGTGTGTAATGTGGTTATTGGCCGGAGACCTGACGTGTGTAATGTGGTTATTGGCCGGAGACCTGACGTGTGTAATGTGGTTATTGGCCGGAGACCTGACGTGTGTAATGTGGTTATTGGCCGGAGACCTGATGTGTGTAATGTGGTTATTGGCCGGGGACCTGACGTGTGTAATGTGGTTATTGGCCGGAGACCTGATGTGTGTACTGTGGTTTTTGGCCGGAGACCTGACGTGTGTAATGTGGTTATTGGCCGGAGACCTGATGTGTGTAATGTAGTTATTGGCCGGAGACCTGATGTATGTAATGTGGTTATTGGCCGGAGACCTGACGTGTGTAATGTGGTTATTGGCCGGAGACCTGACGTGTGTAATGTGGTTATTGGCCGGAGACCTGACGTGTGTAATGTGGTTATTGGCCGGAGACCTCACGTGTGTAATGTAGTTATTGGCCGGGGACCTGACGTGTGTAATGTGGTTATTGGCTGGAGACCTGACGTGTGTAATGTGGTTATTGGCCGGAGACCTGATGTGTGTAATGTGGTTATTGGCCGGAGACCTGATGTGTGTAATGTGGTTATTGGCTGGAGACCTGACGTGTGTAATGTGGTTATTGGCCGGAGACCTGACGTGTGTAATGTGGTTATTGACCGGAGACCTGATGTGTGTAATGTGGTTATTGGCCGGAGACCTGACGTGTGTAATGTGGTTATTGGCCGGAGACTTGATGTGTGTAATGTTGTTATTGGCCGGAGACCTGACGTGTGTAATGTGGTTATTGACCGGAGACCTGATGTGTGTAATGTGGTTATTGGCCGGAGACCTGACGTGTGTAATGTGGATATTGACCGGAGACCTGACGTGTGTAATGTGGTTATTGACCGGAGACCTGACGTGTGTAATGTGGTTATTGGCCGGAGACCTGACGTGTGTAATGTGGTTATTGGCCGGAGACCTGACGTGTGTAATGTGGTTATTGGCCGGAGACCTGACGTGTGTAATGTGGTTATTGGCCGGAGACTTGATGTGTGTAATGTGGTTATTGGCCGGAGACCTGACGTGTGTAATGTGGTTATTGGCCGGAGACCTGACGTGTGTAATGTGGTTATTGGCCGGAGACCTGACGAAAATACTCCTTAGATTTTACTTCGACATATCATTTGACATTTTCGTCGCAGACCCATGTGAGGCAAACATTGAGCACCACCAAGATATCGGCACACTTTGAGAACACCAAATGCGATGACAGCACACATCAAAGCTGCGATTTGCACTTCATCAACATCACTATCAGTCTCTCATATATGGTTGTTCGAACCAACATCTATGGGTGTGACATAACGTTTGAATTTAAAAAAAAGAAGTCACATTGCGTTATCTGGGTACATAATAAGTTGCTCTTCGTTCTCATTTGTGAAAACTATACAACCATCCTGATGTAGCATAGATGGATCCCCGGACATGCCACAGCTAAAAGCAAAATGAGCAGAATGAACTGATGCCAAGAATGTTTGCATGATCAATTGCATTTTTCTGTTCACTGTTTACAGGAATGGGGTGTTTTCAGCGATGACAAGAACTCCTTTTTTTCTTTCAAAATGTTGCACGAAGTGAGTGAACTTTAATCGGAGTCTGCTTTATCTCCACGCCGTAAGATGTTTGCAATTTTGTTGCACCCCCCCCCCCCATTTCAATAACGACGAAGAATAAGTGGAAAGTCATCATTTAGAAAGCTGAACATCATTACCTCCTCCGCCATCACCGCTGACATCACCATCACAACCGACACAGCACCACCTCTGTCCACACCAACACCTCAACCACTACCATCATCACCACCATCACCGCTACTATCACCTCTACCTCCACTACAAATCTGTTGATTCCGAACACACTGACAACACGTTTCTGTAACGTTTACTGTCTTTCACCATTCTGACACCTTTCCAGTCGTTCTTCAATCTCTTTATTTAATGCTCAGATAGTCTGTTGCCGAAATCAACAATCATGGAATGTGTTCAGATATAATCGTGTGACGTTTGTGTGGTCTGAACGCTGGAATTAAATGGGAGCATGACAGCAGTCCTTCTGTCATGTTCAGAAGAGGATAACTTCGAAACCTCACCTTCGGTCTCTGAAGCGCTCAGTCCTTGTGTCGTGGGTTCATGGTCCTGGGTGCCTTGTCCAAGAGCCGTGTGGTCAGTCACAGATGCAAGCTGCAGTACCTCCTCAGGTCCAGCACCGGGCATGGAGTGAGCAGGTGTATCAGCCTGAGGAGCAGAAACGGCAGTACTCAGCCAGCACGGCCTCCTGAAGGCACAAACCACACTCGTCACACAGTGTCGGAATCGGCTCCTGAAGCGCGCGGTGCAGACTAAAAAGATCACTGGTTTGACCACGTAGCCCAGGCTGCTTAACATCGTTAAGAGTGCCCTTGCTTCAGCCAAGGTCTCTGACTGAAACAAATTTGCTGATAGTCATCGCTGCCGTGGGAAAGTTGCTCACCATGGAGACCACAGACAAGGCCACGACAAGACGGAGCACTGCAGCCTCTTCGTTTCTGTCATTTGTGACGTTGCTTCCGCCGATGACATTAACTGCACGACGTAGGTGGCACAGCTTTCTGATGAAAGTTGCGTTGAAGACCAGGATCAATGTTGCGTTGAAGACCAGGATCAATGTTTCATTCAGCAGCGCGACAATGCCGGTCGCTAAGGAGACGTACGCCTTCGGCATGCTGCGGCACTCTGTGTAGGTGGTGCTGTTCGAGATGTCGTCAAATACCTGGACGTGGCTGGACTCAAACAAAAATATGACATTCAACGTCGCCATTGACACTGGCGCCAAAACCGACGTCACCGTTGCTGCCTTGACCGTGACGTGAACGACGTACCAGAAGGGAGCCACGAGGGACAAGAAGCGATGACAACAAGGTCATGAACGTTATGGTAGTCGTCATAGACAGACGCATTAAGAAAACGAGACTGTTGCAGAGAGAGGGGTTGGGGTGATTGAACAGGAGGATCCAGGGCAAAGAGAACACTGATCCCAGGACGTCATAAAGCGCCTGGCCCAGCAGCAGCACCAGGGTGACATTGGTGCTCTTCTTCAGGTCCAAACCCAAGTTCACCAGGACCAACGAATTCATCAGCATGACAGCAAGAAGCACGCAAGAAACATTCAGTATGAAGGGCCAAGAGGTCCACAACGCCATGACTTCTTCAGAGTTCCAAATCACGCAGAGCAAGGATGAACGTGCTGAACCTCGTCGATCGACGAATGGACGCAGGCAGAGGCGTTGCCGAGTCACCAACACTGCGGTTTCCGCAGGGTCACCGTTTGAGAGGACGCAGACTGCTGCTGGACTTGCCTCCAAGTGGACACCGAAACGATACCGGCTTGCTTCTCTGCCCGAGCTGAAGAAACTGAACCCCTCTTCAACGATAAGTTCTCCAGCACGTTCGTGCAGCGTGTGACCAGCTGTGCGAGTGTTGCTGAAGCAGGCGATGACAGCACGGTTTGCAAAAGCAAAGCTGTCTAGTCTTTAAAGAAAAGAATGAGGTGCCGGGGTCGGTCGAAATACTCACTGAAAATAAAAAGGTATGAACAGCAACCGACAATACCATTGTCGGTTGCAGTCCACACCATTTTATTTTGAGTCGGTCTTTGAAGATAAAGTATTAGCTGGTGGAGAGCTTGGCCGTTTTCTGTGCTGGTTCTGTTGATTTCTCTCTCGCACGTTCGTCAGAGGTAAGCTGCTTATTGTGTTATCGCGGCGTGCTGTTGCCTAGGTGAGCCAATGAGGCTCACGATCTCCCGGATTTAGGTGCCGTGGTAAAGAGGAGTCTCATTCCAAATGTACACGCAGTCAGGCTCTGTCTAATTGAGACCTAACTTGAGCTTGAAACCGGCCTTGCTTTGACAACAGACACGAAAACAGAGCAAACTTTGTTGCCACACTCGGCGCATGATTTTGAAACACAGCATTGTTATCTACAGGATTATTCCTCGAGGACGTCATAGAGCATTTTTCTGTTTGAGCAACTGACTACATACTTTCATATTACTTAACATACATTTTTATTGTCAGACCTGCCCTTTCCGTTGTCTGAATAGTAGTTAAACACAGCAAGACTTAATTAGTTAAGTTGCAATTCATCCGTCATACTTAAAAGTACATGAGACGCATCAGAATCCATGTGAAATGCGGTTGTTTTGGACTCTGTTTTCTCTCTCTATTTCCTCTCTCTGTTTCTTGACGCGATGAAGACAAAGCGGAAAAAGTCTCGAGCACACCATTCAGAGAGAAGAGGCCAATACGAGTCGCCAATCAGTTAGTCGCCGGGAGAGTCTTCTCATTTGCGATTTACACGGACGTCATGCATGTTCATATTGGATTTAAGATTCATGAGACGAACGAATGTTAGAAAGTCTGTAGGCATAAGCAACTTTTCTTCATGGGAGAGCTGATCTTGTATGTTCTCCGATGTCGTCAGTTGCCTATGCCAACAACACTGGTGTGCATAATGACGCTACCGGAAATTTACTCAACATTCATTACCAGTGTTGGGTTACAGGTGCAGACAACTTTTCAGCAGGTTTTCAGCAAACTAAGAGACCTTAGATGAGACAAAGGTAGGCGTATGCGATTCTTGATCTGACCAAGACGAGCGGTGCGTTGAAAAGGAAACGAATATATTCTTTTCATCCATTTCTCAGGTTTAATCTTTCGAGAACATAATCTTTATCTGTAAAAGTCCTTCATGTCTTTTTGAGAGGATAAGAGCTCATTAGTGTAATTTTTTGGATGATTAACCGAGGTAAACGTTGTACCTTCCTGTCGGTCGTGAGCTGAATATGGCCAATGCACTCAGGCTGAGTTCCTTCGGAGCACTATGTCTTTTCGAGTAGAGAGTGAGAGATAGAAAAAAAGCTCCAACTTTACTCATTTGAATTAATTACTGTCACTTTCTTCATGGTTGACTCAGTCTCCCCTGGCCTCCAAAGACATTCAATGATGCACCCAAGCTGGTTTTTGCGTCGTTTGAAACGTCATAGGTTGTGGCTATGAGTTTGTAGCAGTTCTCGCTGCAGTGGTCACACAGATATTGTCTCTGGTCAAGTAGAGGTGCAACACTTCGTCTCTCAGGCTCCTCTACGCATCAGAAATGTTCTGCAGTTTCTCTTTGCCCGCTCTCGTTCAGTTCCTGGGAGTGCTCTCATTATATCTTTGCGGATAGCGGGCTCCTCTACCCAACACTCAGAGTCAACGTGAAAACACCATAATGTAGAGCTTACAAACGCTGAAGCCTTCGTCTTGCAATAAGGGTGCCCAAGAGTCCTCGTGTCCAACACAATTATCAAGGAGACTTGTTGGTACAAGAGCATATGCCTTTCCCGGAGAATTCTTGAAGGCAATGGTGTAATGACGTGAACAGCTCAATATTCTCTAAACGCACATTAGCATTTATTCACAGGACATGGTGAGAAATGCCGTTAACACGTTCGCCGTATCTCCACTTGAAGCGCGAACAGCCTTCTTAAAGTTTTGCCTGCGTAACTCGCAATGCAAGCAACAGAGATGCAGTGTTTATCATCCATCACAATCTCTGGGCCATATTAGTCCAGAGGCGCTTTCGAGGAGCACAAGCTCAAATCATCTTTGCATAAATGTCACGATTGTTACGGGAATGTTAACAGAGCCACTTGACAGAGTTTCTGATATGTCGAGTCTCTTTATTTGACAGAAAACAAAAAGAAGACAAGGAAATTTCCAGAGGCGAGACGACTGACGATCTTCAAAGGAGAAGCCCTCGCCTTCAAGTGCTTCGGCGCTGTCTTCCTGACACTCTCGGTAAGGTGAGATACACCTGGGTCTTGACCTCGGGTGTCTGTCAGTCGTCTACAATGGCCAGTCACACTCTATGATGTTCTTTGTCATCTACCGCGCCGAAGCGCAGGGGGATGTCAAACAAAGGCACCCCAATCACCCAAGTTCGTGGACTGGGCTCTCACATGGCACGGACTGTCCCCTGGTTCCCCCTTCAGAGTTCCGTACCCCAGTGTTTTTCTTCAACCAGATCCAGCAGGATGCAGGTCGTTGACTACAGAGGATGTATATGTACTTGCAGTTTGCTGTCTCTGCGTGACTTCTCTTCCACGTTGTAAACATGCAATTCCGAGGAAAATGGATTATTTGAAATTATTAATATTTGGCATATGGTAAAAATAATACGTAAATTAAAAAAATATTAAAAATATTTTAAAAAGATCACCGGTGGATACATGGAGGATAGTGTGAGAATGTGAGTGAATGTGTGTGTGTGTGTGTGTGTGTGTGTGTGTGTGTGTGTGTGTGTGTGTGTGTGTGTGTGTGTGTGTGTGTGTGTGCGTGTGCGTGTCCTGTCATGACTTTTTGGGATAACATAACTCGTTTGTCAAGCTCATGAATTTGACAGATGAAAAAGTCTGATTCAAGAATCAAAACAACTTCATTCGTTGCCGCGATCTCGGCAAATGATAGAGTATAATTACGGTAGTTGATAGGACTAAAATAAACTGAATTATCATGTATAATCTTAAATAGACCAGTGTGACATCAGAAACGAAATCGGAATTCGGTATACAAGACAATACAAAAAGAAAATTCAGGAGCTGGAGATGGAACCGCGATGGAATTATACAGGGGAAATGTGGGCATTAAAAGATAGTACTGTACTTACAAGTTTGATGACTTGGGACCAAAAAATCAGACCCTGATCGAATCACAGTTTAAGATAAACACACTTCCACCTGACGGGTTCCTGTCAAGGATGGACACTAAGGGGCAGCACAGTACTCATTCCCTCACAATGTAACGCAGGTGTTCATCAACCCGGAACACAGATCACCTCCACAGTGGAGGGAGGGATCGGGTACGGAGGAAGCTGGGCTGCTTAGAGTGGGGATCCGGGATCGCCGCTCACTTCTCGATGCAAGGGGGACTTAAGAGTGTCTGCTCCACAACATTCGCAGTCGTCAGGAGCGGGAAGGGTTGATAGTGATCAGCTTGAGATTAAGCAGTCTTGAAGGGGAAGCACCATTAGTTCCTTCATCTGAAGGACCCGCATCAGCCGGGAACATTAGCCCGCCTTGAAGCCAGAGGCGCTCTTCCGGTGTGTTCTCTGGGAGGAGAGGTCCGATTCTTCACTGCCGGCGCTTGAAGGTTCGTCACACAATCCAGAGGGCAGTTTGGCGTTCAGGCTTTAACTCAACTCTCTCTCCCTCAAAATGAAATCAAAGCGCCCTTCTCCATGGCCTTCGTCCAATCAGGAATGAGCTTTCTCCAACCGTTCTCTCTCTCTCTCTCTCTCTCTCTCTCTCTCTCTCTCTCTCTCTCTCTCTCTCTCTCTCTCTGTGTGTGTGTGTGTGCGTGAGTGTGTGTGTGTGTGTGTGTGTGTGTGTGTGTGTGTTTGAAGTATTTATTAGCTTATTTCTTGCTTTACAATTCTACGCTGAGACAAGCTATTTATCACTGACTGTAAGCAAAGTTTCTTACAAGATGGACAAGATTGGCATTCTTTGACATTTCGCTTGCTAACGTCACGCTCATGTTTTGTTCAGCCATCTGTTTCATTGGCTGACCAAGATTGTTTTTAATAGAAGATGTATTTTTGAGACTTTGAAGACATATCTGCCTCTCAAAGAACGCTCTCTCAATTTCTTTTCAAGGGTCCTGGTAACAAACATAAGGACGGAGAGCGCTCTCTCTAGATCAATTCTGTCACGTTTCAAATTTCCGGGGAATACATTGTCAAGCAGTGGGTTTGTAGTCTCTGTTTAAAAAATCAATCACATGACAATCCCAGGGCAGCGGTCGGCCATCACTGGAGAGTGAAAACTTGCGAGAAACTCGGCGAACACAGACTCCAATCAATCAACTACGCGACGAGCAGCGTGCTGAAGCATACAGGGCCCCTGGGGGACTGCAAACCTGCTGCGTTCCGCCATTACAAATGCTGATTTTGATATAGTGGCAGACACTGACAGGAAACACGAAGATGGTACACCAGATCCGCATGCAGTACATACCTCACTGGTCTCCTCCATGACCTTTGACCCTCCCAGTGGACGAGCAAACAAGGATGAGAAAGGAGCAATTGATCTAAGCAGTCACACTGGGGATGCCAAACGCCACCACAGGGATGGCATTCGCAATTCGTCCGAGGAGCCTCTTTCTTCAAGCACTGGTGAAATCACATGAGAAGGTCCCATGGAAGTGTCTTAGGCTAGAAGGTGGTTTATCTTGATAATAGCAAGATGGCGCGTAAGCAAGACAGGAGCCTGCTTGGTTTAGAGTTGATTAGAGCCAGCAAATCTACATAAAGTCGGGTTTGAAGATTATGAATTATCAATATCAATAAAACCCACAAAACTAGAGCTTTAAATTGGTGCGAGAATTACAGAAATGGGATAATTCTAAATAACGTTATTGCAGATTGCAGCCATCTTCCCGCAAAGCAGTCATTTTAAGGCAAAGGCGGTCGAGGATGACAGAGGCAATGCACGTATGGTCCCTAGCAATGATTAAATGCGTTATACAAAAGTAGTTTACACTTGGATCAAATGTGACTGGACAGCCGAAAACAGACTGATGGTGGCGAAATGATCTAATATGCACTAGTTAGGATGCCGTGGGAGATGTTGTCATAGGCTAGAAGGAGGTTTATCCCGAACGGTGGTGTTCGACCTATTTACATATGTATGAGATGACGTTTTCACCCGCCAAATATTGTGATCGGACAGTGCCCCGCAGAGATGACTTTTCCCCGCCCACTCTTGTTATCTTAACTGTGATTAGTAGGCTGTAATGGTGAGCGTTTCGTGAAATATCGGGCCCAAAGATTGTTGTATTTGTTGCGTGTGACTACACACACATTTTAAGAGGAAAGTATCATTTGATCCGGTAATAAGGTGACCACAGACAAGAAAACAAGATTTGGCGGGTGAAAACATCTTGTCATTCATATGCAAGTAGGTCACGCTCCACGTTTCAGGATAAACCACCGTCTAGCCTATGACAACATAACACTTCTTAACCACGCAGACTCGGTGCTTTTTCAGAGCACATGGAAAGGTGAACACTTCTGTAATCTGTGAATTAAAAGACATTTTTGGCTGTGTTTATCTTCAGAACTTTAGGAGATGCCAGAAAAATTGTCCCAGAAGCAATGTCTTTTCAGGAAAAATCATATCATATGAGACACTTATTTAATTCGGTTTTTGCCATTTCACCCCAGCAACCTTATTTATTACATTTTACATGTGTGCAGTAGATAGTGTTGCGTAGTGCTGAGAAATACTAGGGCGACCTGAAAGTTTCCAGTTTTGACGTGGGTTACCTCGACAGGGCTGTTGTTTAGTTACGTCATGTAGTCAAGGCGGAATTGCTTTTGATGTGCATGTGACAATGCAGGCTCTGAGCTGCCTCCAGATGACAGTTGGCTCCCCTTCATTTCTAGAAAGTTCTACAGAAACTGCGAAAAATGTGTGTGAGTGTGTGTGTGTGTGTGTGTGTATGTGTGTGTGTGTCTGTGTGTGTGTGTGTGTATGTGTGTGTTTGTGTGTTTGTGTGTGTGTGTGTGTCTGTGCGTCTATGTCTGTGGGTGTGTGGTTGTGTGTGTTTGTTGTGTGTGTTTGTGTATGTGTGTCTCTGTGCATGCGTTTATGTGTGTGTGCGTGTGTGC
Organism: Theodoxus fluviatilis; assembly: GCA_034096865.1. NCBI lineage: Eukaryota > Metazoa > Mollusca > Gastropoda > Cycloneritida > Neritidae > Theodoxus > Theodoxus fluviatilis. The sequence goes on from JAWQFJ010021991.1 coordinate 41,951, forward strand.
GCGCGCGCGCTCGCGTGTGTGTATATATGTGAGCGCGACAAAAGGTTGGTGAGTGCAAAATGTCCCCCATAAGGAGTGAGTTCTCTACGGAATTTCGCCCGCAACTGAAGCATCTACTCGTGAGAGTGTGACAGAATACCTAAGCACGCAAACACAGGTAAGAGTGTGGCAGAAGACCTGAGCACGCAAACTAGGTAAGAGTGTGACAGAATACCTGAGCACGGAAACACAGGTGAGATGTGACAGAAGACCTGAGTACGCAAACATAGGTAAGAGTGTGACAGAATACCTGAGCACGCAAACACGGGTGAGAGTGTGACAGAATACCTGAGCACGCAAACACAGGTAAGAGTGTGACAGAGACCTGAGCACGCAAACACAGGTGATAGTGTGACAGAATACCTGAGCACGCAAACACAGGTGAGAGTGTGACAAAAGACCTGAGCGCGCAAACACAGGTGAGAGTGTGACAAAAGACATGAGCACGCAAACACAAGTAAGAGTGTGACAGAAAGCAGGTGAAAGCGAACAACAGTGCTACGAGTCCTCCTTTACTACGGAGTGAGTCCTCTACAGGTTGTGTGTCCGAGGGTGAAGTGTAAATGTGAGAGAGACAGAAGAAGAGAGAGCATGAAGACAGGCAAGAGAGCAAGAACAGCGGTGCTGTCCTCACGGGATCGTGCCCCGAGAGTGATGTGCTATTACGGTATTGCTGTGAACTACTCATGTCGCTGTGAATCGACAAGTGCAATAATGCAGGTTTATCGAAACGACTACCACCACCAGATATGGATTACTACTTTCCAGGCAAAGCTAGGAGAAACCTTGTATCTATAAAACATTGCAAAGGAGGCGATGGCAAAAATAACAACTACACAATCTTGGAACAAACATCAAGATTGCCTCTGTGCATGCGTGCATGTCTGCATTTGTGTGAGTATGTGTGCGTATATGTGTGAGCGTGTGTGTGTGTGTTTTTGTGTGTGTATGTATGTGTGTGTGTGTGTGCGTGCACGCACGCGTGTGTGTCTGACGTATTTATGAGCTTCTGTATTGATTCACAATTCTATTCGAAGACAAGCTAGGTTTCTCTGCCAGCAGAGGCAGATTGTCACAAGACAAACGCACATAGCCTTTCACTGCACTGACGAAGGAGCCTACTTGGCCCCGAAAGCTCTGCAATAAATTTCTGAAGTTGGACAAGAGTCTCCCTACTTCTTTTGTTTCATCATTCTTCAGCATCCTTCAGCATCCTTTAAAATGTCGCTTGCTAACGTTACGCCCATGTTCTGCTCAGCCTTTTGTGTCATTTGCTGACCGAGAAGAAGAAAAAAACGTTTAAACTCTTTGAAGACATATACGACTCTTAAAAAACGTTTACTCCATTTTTTCGTGTTTTCTGGTCACAAAAGAAAGAGAGCATTTGTATGTGTCAATTCTATAATGCATCGAAATCCCGGCGGAAAATTGTCTAGAAATTGTTTTGTGGTCCCTGTTTTTTACTTCATTCACACGGCATTCCCAGACTGATTGGTGGGAGATATACATGTCGTTAAACTGAAAATATCGTCTACATTCAATCCAGCGAGGACTCTGGTTCGTTTCTTTGCTGTTATTATTTTTGTGACCTATCATGGTTTCGTTAATTTCATTGGTGTATAACCGGACCAAGTCACATTTGTACAGGAGATAGCAACACACTCTTAGAACAAACATGAAAAGTGCAACGTTGGAGACGGTGCCTGCATTCAGGACGGACATTTCTACAGTTGTCCAACACCTCGGATCTCCCGCCCGTTCAAGACACCGAGCGATCGGCGAGCCAAAAGTGGCATTTTTTTTGCGACTTTACTTGACCAAGCGGCAACTAAAATGGCTTCCGCGATGCATTGTCATCGTCGCGGAGTGTTTGCATGGGCACTTTTCAACCAGCTGAGCGAACCAGCAGCTGCAGACTGGTGGATCCTTGAGGAAGCTGATAGGCTATGTTATGCTGCAGCTGCGCATCAAAACTTGGCACCGCTCGAATAAAAAATTATGTCGAAACGACTGTGTTGACTTACAGCGTAAGCAATAATTTATCGACACATATACTAAAGAAGGTTACATTACAAACTAAGGGTTAGTGCAAGCTCTAGAGTTATCTCCCTTTAAACGTATTAGAAAATTTCTTTCGTGAAATTGTTGCTCACATCTTGCCAAGTAATTATTTCAGAGCAGTTATTCTTTCAAAAAAAGAACAGAACAACACCACCCTAACTTCTTGTCACTTCTCGCACAGCTTGGGTGTTCATTACATGTCGAAATGTATGCCACTGCGTACATTTATTATGGTGACTTCTTCCCATTCTCCAAACGCAGCCATTTTCGATCTGCACGTGCTGCCCCTCCGCCGCGGACTATTGAGCGCTCGATGGTGCATCGCCCAGCAAACCGTTCAAGAGTCGAGCACCACCAAGCGTTTCTGTCTGAGTTGCTAGTCGCAGTGCTGAGGATAGTCACTGAACGATGCAAATTCAGTGCATTACCGTCCTTCAGGATGTTACTATCACTTGTTAAACGTAGAACTGACGAAATGTCAAATTCAAATTCAGGTGAGGACATGGCAGGGAGAATTTTGTACCACTCCTGACGTGTACTCCCCAGCAGGCTTACCTTTTGCCTCAATAGTAGTCAGTCCTGACGTCCTGGGTCCAGCGTCAGAGGCGTCCTGTCCATCAGCCGTGGACTGTGCAGCCATCTCAGTGACATCTTGAGTGAGGGAGGGTTCAGTGGTGCACGTATGGCTTCGTGGATTACGCGAAGATTCGGTTGTGTCAGAAGTCAGCATCGCACCCAGCCTACACTTGTTCCTCATGGCGCGAACTGCAGACACGAAACAGCGTCGCAGGCGTTGTCTGTATCGAGCTGTGCACACCAGGAATACCAACGGGTTGGTGGCGAATCCCACACCGCCCAACAAGGACAGCGCCAGTCTCCCGGAGGACGCCGTCTGGGCGTGGACATACCTCCAGATGGCCAGTGCTCCTATGGGGACGAGCGACACCACAGAGACCACACACAACGCTACGACAAGTCGAAGCAACGCAAGTTCTTCATACCTTTCTCCTCTGGTGTCGTTCCCACCGAAGACGTCAGCAGCACGACGTAGGTGGTGAAGTTTTCTGATAAAGGTGACGTTGAAGACCAAATGCAGAGTGACGTTTGCAAAGCTTACCACAGCTATCAACAGCGCAATGGAAGTGTTCGGAATGTTTTGGCATTCCGTAAAACTGGTGTTCGAACTGATGACGTGAACCTCCACGATGCTGTCCTCGATAAGGGACGCGCTATTGAACAGCAACGTCGCCACTGGCACCAGTATGGACGTCACGATAGCACGCTTGACCGTGACGTGAAGGTTGTACCAGAAAGGTGCCACCATTGACAGGAAGCGCTCCAAGGCCAACAGTGTCACGAAAGTCACTGATCCCATCAAGCACTGACGGAGCATAAAGACAAGGCAGGTGCAGAGAGTTGGTTCAGGGTCGTTGTAGTGAGCGTTCCAAGGCACAAAAGCCAGGCCTACCAGGGAGTCATGGAGACTCAGGCCCAGCAGCAGCACCAGGTGGACTTTAGGTCCTTTCTTCAAGTCCAGACCCAGGTTCACCAGAATCATTGCATTCATGCATTCAACAAGAACGACGAAAACGTAGACCCACAACCTGAATGACAACGAGGAATCTTTTTCCATGTCTAATTGTTTTAGAATCCATTGGCGGTTCAAGAGATATTTCTCTGGGGTAAAAGTCAGTACTCAGGTACACGATATTGTCTGAAATAGAATCACATACATGTATTACCTCGGTGACTACAATTAAGAAATGAGGCGTTGTCTGTATTTATCGGTTTTCAAGCGAATAACAGAGGAAGCGCCATAATATCTTTCTGAGCGCAAAAAGGGAGGTAAGTGGTTTTCAAAAACCGTCGTTTTCAAGTTTTTTCGTTATTCCTTGCTGCGCATTCATCGTCCGCCATATCACCACGGTGGTGCACACAATTAAGATGTGTACATCGTTTACCGTGACGTGTGCCATGCAGTTTTGACATTCATCGATAGAAGTGTGAGCATTGTAATTCTAATCTCCCGTTTGCAGAGAACAGTGCTCAGCTCTGGCGGGACAAGAACGCAGCAATCTCAGTCAGATTTTCTTTGAACATCTGGCAGAAATAGAAAACAGGTAATTCCTTTTCGGGAGCAAGAAACGCCTGGCAACATCTGTCGCCGTGCAAGTCGTCTACTCAAGCAATTGTTCAACCTCGCCATTCAAACGAACGCGGCTACCGATGGAGATAGTGCAGAGGCAGTTTCCTCACCTGATAGAGCTTGTCCGACGAATCTATGTGATTTTGATAAGCATAGCACTGTCGGCACGAAGAGTGACAATCCTTCGTGATGGCTTTCAGTGCAGGCCACATGGTCGAGCCTGTCGCTCGGACGTTTGGCTGGACTGTCTCCAGCCCGCTGTGTGCTGATGAATCGACATGAATGAATCCACGGACAGAGAAGAGGGCATTCAAGACATCACTTCCAATGTGCTTCGTGAAGCAACTTCTTGTGACCAGTCCTCCCTTCCAGAGGAGAGCCTCTCACCTTACATTCGGTCTGCCCGGTGTATATTCTATTGCAAGGGCAACTATTGGGTGCGATACTGTAAATATCTTGGTGGGATTTTACTTTTCTTCTGTTTCCTGAGTCAACAGGACCATCACATCAGAAAGAAAATATGCATAAGACCGTCCTCTTAGCAAATCAACAAAGTCACATTGAATGACATAAGAACATTCAGTCACGCATTATTCCGATTAAATTTTTTTAAATCTGCATGGCCGACCGAATACGCTGTGGTTTCAGTGATAATTCATTGTAGACACATGGGTCATTATAATCTGTCTTTGAGCAGTGTCGGTCAAGGAGAGATGTGTAAAGCCTCAAGTCGTACCCACATTTACCTCAGCAGTCCCTGCTTCCCGAAGTGTCTGGGCCTGTAACTCCCATGGAGCGTTGTCATCTCTACTGCAATACATCAGTGAATGAAGATTTTCCTTTTTGGTCCAACGATTGAATCCTTTGGTCGCAGCTTGCGTAGCCGGCTTAGCGAACATCACAGATGTTCTTATAAGAACGAATCATTCGAAGTCACACGACGTCACGTAATGCGAATTCTTGGTCTCACGGGAAGGAGTTCTTCACCACCACTGGAAACATCTTCTGGCCAGGGTAGTTCTGAAGCGGATCAACAGAACGAGGTTCAGTAGAGGCACTATTGTCTATTTCAGAGATAATCTATGGGATATTTGAAGAGTCTTTGTCTTGGGAAGAGATGAAACTTTTTTTTGGACGAAAGAGTCGATGGTCGTTGTCTTGCTAATCGCAGGATTGTTCACGTAGGCCTACTTTCACGCGGGTTTGCTTTGGATTTGGTCTCACTCCTGGGAAAGCTTTCGACATTCTTTTATTATAGTAAACGAGTGCGGGACATGATTAAGCTGTCTGCCAGAAAACACTAA
>JAWQFJ010021991.1:52500-65000 GCA_034096865.1 Theodoxus fluviatilis
CGCAGCATCGCAGGCGCGGTTGTCTGTGTTTATCAGTCAGGTCACTGCCCTGACCTCGACCGACTTAGGCTCGTGGGCTTGTTTTGTCACGTGACGTTGAGTACGCGAGTGCGATAGTATATTCGATATTGTGCTGGTAGTTTCTAGAAATTGTGTAAATGTATATAAGGAGCGAAAGCGAGTCAGAGGAGAGGGGGGTAACAGATACGACAGAGTTAAAGGTGAGAGCTTTGAATCCCAGGGGAGCGAGTTTTCTGCTGTGTGAGTACTACGAATTGCTGTTGGCTGATTTTCACCACTGTGTTCATCAGTGCGTGAATAAAGTTATTGGAAACGACCACCAGTGTCTGTCACTTTGACTTCCTAGCGCAAGCCAGGAGAACCCCCGTACATCAGGATATTGCAAGAGAAGAGTGCAACACATGTATTGACAAGACATCATCTGAAACCACATAACTGCCTATTTATGAAAGTTTATCAGCCTGCACCCCGTTGAATTCAGCGTCTCTTGGTGTACAGTACGTCTCTATTACGAACGAAGGACTTTCACTTCACTTCAAAGACTGGGGTCTCATTCAATGATCGGTGGTAAAATAGACATCACAATTGCCTTCACAAGAGTGAAGTACAGGTCAGAGGAGGCCACAGGGTGCAAGTTTCAGTGCAATAGTCTAACATAGCCGACCATTGTTTCAAATCGTTTAAGAAAGAAAGAGTGGGCATTGTAAATCAAACAGACGCTTCACCATCCAATTATAAAAGAATCTTTATGTTATTCTGCGATAACTATCTGGGATTTATACGTGCTTTTTCTCGATGAAGCAGTCCTCCTATCCAGATGGGAGGTTCAGTATCCCTTGACTATCACTTGCAAGAAAAATATATCAGGTTCATTCAAACTATTTTCAGACAAGGTCTTTTTCTCTGTGTTCAAATATACTATGCACTGTAGATTATGGCATGATTTATTGAAGATGTCCACATATATAACGTAAGTGCACAATATATCTTAAGCAGTCAATCAACTGTCCACTTCCGAAAAATTCCGCCACAATAAACGCTTTGTCACAGACACACGAATCACTGACACAAATCCACGACTTCATCCAAAGTGTGTCGCAGGTATTCTTTGATCACATTTCCATGTACATGTATCAGGACGAGTCGGTATCAACGTTTGATTGTCGAAGAAAAGGATAACCCAAGGTGATATCACGCTGTCTGACGAGTGCGTTTCAGCATATGTGGCTTTAAAAAATCCTGTCCGTCTAGACCACACATCCACACACGCTTCTATGCCTCGAATGAAACCACAACGCGTTTTTTCCTTTGCTTGGGCACGAATATTCGAATATTCTATGTCACTCCTGTTATTTCGAGGGTGCAGATCCATATTTCCATGGCAACCCCGCCGTCGAGATATGCTTTGAGTCCATTAAATAATTGGATTGATTGTTGAAATGGGACGAATTGCAGTGAATGCTTGGCTAACGGCTCCATTCCCTCCTGCTACTGTCGATACTTCACAGTTTTAGTGCTCTCACATATGAGGGCATTCACTAGAGCATGAACTTGTTCAGAAAACTCATAGGTGAAAGCAAAGCTGATGTGCAGAGTTAACCCATCGTCTGGATGAAACATAATGTATAAAAGAAGACGAAGGGGAAAATAAAAGACCGACTGAGCCACTAGTAAAAAAGTCACGGCATGTCGGCGGTCTTTCTCAAACAGTACAATGCATTCAAAGTTCAGCGCCAGCTAATGCGTGTTTTGGAATCAAGAGGAGTTATGTTTGGAATATCGTTTCTGGCCATGACACCCCTGCAGCCATACCCTTAGATTCAGCAGTCAGTCTGTACTTTCCCCTCGGGTCCAGCATCAAAAGCGTCTTGTCTAGCAGCCGTAGGCAGCGCAACCATCTCATGTCTAACAACAGAGTTGGACCGGAGAACGGTTTCATCATGATTTCTCAGATCTCGTGCAGCATTTGTTGTGTTCACGTCCAATGGCTCAACTGCATCACGGCGGCACCTGTTCCTGAGGGCTCGAACTGCACTTGCCAAACAGCGTCGCAGGCGACGTCTGTATCGAGCAGTGCATCCCATGAAGACCACCGAGTTGGCCATCAGCCCTATGCCACTCATAACAGAGAGTAGTACTCGTGCTGAGTACAACGTCTTGGGGGCGAGAATCCTCCAAATCGCTATCACGGCCATGGGGAGATTGGTGAGCACAGAGACCACAGATAAGGCAATAACGAGCCGAAAAAGCGCAGCTTCTTCGGGGCTGTCAGTTCTAGTGTCGTTCCGACCATTCGCGTTCATTACCCGATGTAAGAACTGAAGCTGCCTCATGAAGGAGATATTGAAGGCTAACGTCAGAGCGACATTTCCCAATGAGACTGAAGCCATCACTAAGGAAACCAGCGTGGGTGGAATAAATGGGCACACGGTAACAGTGGTATTCGAAAATATGTCCTGGATTTCTTCAATGTTTTCAACGAAGAAGGTCGAGGTACTCAGCAAAGCCGTGGCCACTGACGCCACAACCGAGGTCATCACAGCAGGCTTGACCGTGACGTGGAGGTCATACCAGAAAGACGCCACCAGAGACAGGAGACGTTCGAAGGCCAGCAGCGTTATGATGGTCATTGACCCTAACGAACACAGACGCATGACAAAGGTCAGCCCGGCGCAGACAGCGGGGTAGTATCCGTCGTACAGTATGTACCAAGGCAAGGCGCTTAGAGCTCCAATACTGTTGTGAAGGTTCTGGCAAAGCAGCAACACTGGGTAAGCCTTAGAGCTTTGCTTCAGGTCCACGGCCAGATTCACCAAAGTTGTAACACTAATCAGTATAGAAAAGACAATGACGATGTAGATCGACGCTGTGATAGGCATCTTGAATGGCTCTGCGATGTCGTCTTCCTTCTGATTCTCTGTGGACTCAACAGATGACCCTATTCTGACGCTCAAGACATATGCATGTCCTGTATTCCAATTTTGTGGAGCTGCCTGAATTTATGTCAAGGTTGGTTGAACGATAGTGTTTTTCAAATAAATCCGACAGATAAAAACACACGTCAGAGTCCTAGAGCGTGAAATAATTTGATGTACATGTCACCTACCGAGTTAGGCGCTCGTAACCGTTGGACAAAGTTACACTCAAGATGCTGGGCAGGTGCGGGGCAATCGATATGGACTTCCGTTTAAAACAGCTGATCTTGCACGTTAGACGACGCACACCGCATTCTTTGAAAAGCAGTAACCATTCCACGAGAGAAAAACGGAGGCACGCAAACAGAGCTATCTCTTTGAGACACGTTGAAGAAAATTTCCTACGTAGCCCAGTTGGTTCGTTAGAACAGCGGACTGTTTTTTATGTTTGGCTCCAGTGACGAACATGTCGCTCAGTTCACATTTGCAGTCTGCAATCTGAGTCTCCTGATGAAAAGCCACACTGGGTCGGTCTGATAGGACGCACTGGTCTGCAACGTGTGTTTCAGTGGAGATATTCTCAGGTTACGGTTGACATTTCGCAGTAGACCTGCAAAGCTTGGAGTCCACAACAGTCCAGTGACTATCTGGTAATTACGAATGCACCGCAGCTGGCATTCTGCTGTGAAGATTACGGTATGTCTCCAGACTTGTATGTACCGATCCCTTGTGTTTCACGTGTCAACATGAAAGCAACGAGAAAACGTTGCCTTCTTCTTATAAGGACAAGTTAATCAAATATGATGATGAGCATTCATGTAGAATGCATTTCCTCTAGAGATATGATCGAGAAATGCATTCCAGCCGTACCTGCCAAATCGAAGCCATAAAGTTGAGCCATGGCACAGGAATAACATGGGAACGTATGCAGTACTCCCTTGAAAAAGTTTAGAAAATGAATGTCATCCATCGTGCGGAGCGTTTGACTGAAACTCATTACTTTCCACCCCGTTTCTAGAAAAATATGAGTCTGTAGCTCCAAGAGCACGTCCTTTCTTGGTGTGCGTGATGTAAGAATAAAGATGGAAGGACTCTGTTCTTCCTCTCATTTCGTTGTAATGGCATTGATTTTCGTTTAGAGCAAAAATGCTCTTTGTCCGTTTGAATAATGAAATACTCGGATCATACATTTCGAAGGAGTGGAAGATTTACTTCCATGACGTGGAGCGTTTGAAAAGAGCTTGACAGAGTTTATACTGACAGAAGCGTGGTCTTCACAGCTCTATCCCCTCTCCGAGTGTATTATCTAGCTTTCAACTGTGTTCTGACAGTAAGGACGAAGCTGTCTCCTCCAACGTAAGAGCTATTGCTAAAACTGACTAGCATTATAAACCTTTGTTCGTATTCACGAGCTGTGGCTCTCTCAGTGGACATAATTCAATACCGTTGTTGTGGAGTTTTGCATTGTGAGTTAAAGATCAATGGGGAATAAAAACAGTTGTCCTGTTCCTAAGGAAACCCATGCGTAGGTGCCAGTTCAAGCACGTAAAACATGTCATGACCGCCGGAAGAAATCCGCACGAATCCATTAGCCCATTGAAAAAGTCTCAGGAATTATATTGCCCGTTTGCAAGTCTTCTCAAGGCAGATGTCGACATTTGTTAGTAGAAAGGGTGGCGAGATTACATATCTATCTTCACTGAATGCATGTAGATTGACCAACCAAGAAAAACCCTTGCACAGGCGATGCGCAAAGAGCGTCTCCTCCTAGCGGTACATTGGCCGAGTTTCTTCGAGTTCTTAGGACTGAAACGCCCAGGTGATCGTGACATGGTAGAATAGGGAACGCAATTGTTAAATGTATGAACTGCTTCATCAGAGACCTCTAAAAATATTAAGCCGTTGGCCACATCAAATCGATGGTTGTAATGGCCGGAGAAATGGAGTATTGATTGCGGAGCACACTCACACGCCATTCTTGGAAAGAGCGGATGCAGCGTGCGCGTTTAGAGAAGAAAGTAGTCCACGACTTGCGTTCATCTCAAGATAAAACGCGGCCACACCCCTCACAGTGAGTCGGTCTGGAACTTTGGTCACATGGAGATACTGTAGGATGTCCACCGATAAGGTCACTCTCAACAAATTTCAGATTTCACTTGATTCAGAAAGCAAAAACACCACTGCATTTAATTCAATTTTCATGTTTTACAGTGCCATTATGTGGCTGGTTTTCACGCCACCAGGAAGATCGTGTAATTATTTTGTGAATAAGAACTGCGGCTAATTGCGTAACACTCCACCTCGTCAGTATCCTGAGTCTGCTTTACTTGCATATGAATCCGTGTTGTGCATGCTTTTGCTGTATACGAGGGACTCTCATTTATGCATACATTACATTTTCATTGGGTTTGAATGAGTTCCTTTGAAGGAGAACCCAAAGAAGTTGCTCGTTCTCTGTAAACTTTGGTTGCTATCAGAATGCTGTCGACTGTCTGTACATATTAAAAGCCGTTTTCTGAATTAAAACAAATCCATATATCCGGTGAACGCGTATTCGAACAAGCACAAAGCATTGACCATTGCTTGTGTTAGAATGCTTTAGTACCATTTAGAAGGGCATTCATTGCATTTTGTGACGGTACAAAAAATATGAAAATCGCAAAAGATATTGGACCCATTAATTTGGGGAGGACCAATTACCCCAACAACAAAAATTCAGACAAAAAAATCACAGGCCCTGAAGTGTTTCTGATCTGGAATGAAATACCTCCCGTCTTCTGTCAGGGTTGGAGACGCTGACGTCGCCTTTGTTCCATCAGTCAAAAACCTTGGTGCCACCCTCGACTCTCATCTCTCTCTTTCCGACTTTGTCCAAAACACTTGCAAATCCGCATTCATACAACTCAGACAGATAAGCGCAATCAGACACCTTCTCACTACTCAAGCTACTACTATCCTAGTATGTGCTCTTATTCTCAGTCGCCTGGATTATTGCAACGGCCTCCTTGCTGGCTGCCCCGCATATCTTCCAGATAAACTTCAAAGAGTGCAAGATGCTGCAGCTCAACTCATCTGTAAGTAAAATAAGTCAGATCATCTCACTTCTCTCTTCTGCTTTCTCCACTGGTTGCCCATTAGTGCAAGAGTCCAATACAAGATTGCCTGTCTTTGCTACTATTACTTCGCTGAATCCCTTCCTCAATATCTCTCTAAACCCATGCGCACCTACACACCCGCTAGACAGCTACGCTCTTCCGCAGACACAAGAATCCTCAGGTTCCCGGAGAACCCTCCAGTTAAAACACAATTTGGTGAACGCTCTTTCTTTTATCAGGCTCCCTCTATCTGGAATGACCTTCACGCCTCTGTTCGTCACTCTACTTCTCCCTCGACCTTTCGCTCTGCTCTCAAAACTCACCTCTTCTTGAAATCTTTCCCTGATCCTGTCTAAGTTTCTTCATCTTCCTCCCCTCACTGTTCTCTTTGTACTAGCTTGCCTAAGCCCTCTACCCCCCTCCTGTCCCTCCTCCCCCTCTCCCCAGTTTCATGGTTTTTACGGTGACGCTGTACATCAGTTTGTCGAATGTCTGAAGTGAATGTCTGACTCTTATGTTATTAAGTTTATTAAGTTGTGCTTGAGGTGATTGACTGTTATTGTACATTGTAATAGTTGTGTATGTATGCGCCTTGAGCATGTCTTAACTCATTGGTAAGGCGCTTTATAAATCCACACATTATTATTATTATAAATACTTGAATTGAATTGAATTAAAATCGAATGTATGCTTGCGACATGCACTTCATAGGAGGAGCGAAATATGGAACTCATACAGTTGTGTTATTTTACTTTTACTGAAACCTGGTGCGGGGGGACCTTGATAATGGAACCACTTCTCAACGTTCTCCGCTGGTAGCAGTGACTTGATTTCCCTGCTTTCGTGGGAGGCAGGGTTGGGCAGAAAGGTAATCACCCTCCCTGCATGATGCATACTTGTTCTCTAATGGTGGTGACGCTATGAAGTGTTGCTGATTCCCACGAGGTGATCTATGCTATGTTAGATCGCGGAGTTTGCGTTGGTCGTGGATTATTCATCAGCCACTAATACCATTTCTCGAAAGCACGATATACAGATATGCTGATACGTATGTGGATGCTTTTTACAGGTTCATACTTGTACATTGCCCACGCTGCTGGTAAATAATCGGAATCCCATCCACTACTGGGTCATGCTACTGGACTCGTCCGAGGAAAGGGTTTCGGACGCTGCTCCACTGGCGGGCCATGGCATCTAATTGCCTGTGTTTTCTCATAGGCGTTTATGCTCGAAACAGAGCCAAATCTGCTGCAAATATGATATTCATCATAATCCAATCCAGCTATAAGCGCACTGTGTACACCGGTTTGTCAATTATTCACACTTTATTGTCATTCTGTGGGTGGAATAACCAGGATTGCGTATGTGAGCTAGCTATCACGGAATAATTTGCCTGTTATTCTGTGCGGGAGTCACTGCGAAATAAACGACCAACATCGCACCCCTTTCCTCGGACGAGCCCACCAGAGTGGCCCATCAGTGGAAGGGATTTCAAATTATCCCCATGCATCGACACCGCTCAGTGACGTGTGCTGCTTGGCATTGCCCATGGCCAAGCTGCCGGAATGGGTCCCGAATGCTCTGTGGCCATGGCTTCCAACTGTAAAAGTAAAGGTAAAAATGTGAAATTGTATTGCAACTTTTCTCTCATGTCTGGGTTTTAAATCGCTTTACACTTTACCCCCTGATCACGCGGCCGCTAGACTAATTCTTCACTGGCACCTGACAACAAACACGGGGACAGACAGATAGGACGCACACAGTCAGGTAACAGTACCAAGTCCACTCCTTGGGGAGCATTCCAACCCAATGCTGGCCCATGGCTGCATACAAGAGTTAATCGCACAACAGTAAGCCCTCACTGCCCTCACAGGTTCCCAGTTTTACTCCTGGGTGGGGAGAACCAATGTGAGTAAAGCACCTTGCTCAAGAATGCGACTCTGGAACCGCGCGGCTTCGAACCCCGCACCCACTGGCCGCAAGCGACTGCAGGTCCAGCGCGCTGACCACTCAGCCACAACAGCCTTATACGTCACGAGCCTGATACTCCCTTTTTTATTTTCCAAAATTGTATTTCCTCTTTTTCCAAAAACACATTTTGGAGTGACAATGACAGTTTGCCCTCGAAGCAGTTTCATGGTGGTCCTCAAGAGTAGCTCGCGGCTATTAATAACAACGTTCGCATCAATGGTGATTTCTAAAAGTAAATGTCAGAGCAGATGTTGATCACAAAGGAAATGAACATTTGTTCCTCACGAGAATGGTGACTACCTCCGGCACGTGGGATTTCCCAGACGAGGCCAACAAACCTGTGTCCATTTTCCTGTCCACACACGCTGATAATTCCCTTTATCAAGAGAGATGGATGGATCTGATTTCACGCTGTGTCAACAAATTAAGGCAACGTACGGTCATTCACTACCCAATTCACTGGTGTTGTATTTTAGACAACATGGATGAGTGAAAACATTCCTGTATATACGTTTGTTTTGGCTTTGACACTTCGTAGACGTTGAACCAATGCTAAATCAGCCACACAGAGGGTAGGTGCTCCGTAGATGTTCACCAAAGTATACTCAATATGACGTAGAATGACAGTCAAGTCATCCCAAGCAGGGATCGAACCACGGCACCTAGTCGCCTCGCACAACTGTCAACAGGTGGAGCCACTACGCCACATCGCGATCTTATAAAAAAAGATGCGTTCATCAGCGTAGTTAGTCGTTCACTTGTGGTCAATATACTCGTTCAGGGGAGGTCATGTGACTTCTTCAAGAGAGTAATACCTTCGCGCTCATCCAGAGCAGTCACATGACCTCCCCTGCATGAGTACTGCAGTCACATTACCTCCCCTGCACGTGTACTGCAGTCACATGACCTCCCCTGCACGTGTACTGCAGTCACATGACCTCCCCTGCATGAGTACTGCAGTCACATTACCTCCCCTGCACGTGTACTGCAGTCACATGACCTCCCCTGCACGTGTACTGCAGTCACATGACCTCCCCTGCACGAGTATATTGACCACAGGTGAACGACTAACTACGCTTATGAACGCATCTTTTTGATGAGCGGGATTTGGCGTAGTGGCTCCACCTGCTGGCAATTGTGCGAGGCGATTAGGTGCCGTGACTCAGTACCTGCTTGGGATGACTTGACTGATACTCACCATCATTGCGATCTGTACACATCTGTGTCTCCTTAAAAGTGGAGCATTAACACGACCCCTTTAATGTGTTCATTTATTAGAATATACATTGTATTATCATTCACGCACGGACTGATTTACATCACAGGGTTGCAGCAACTATGGAACTGACAAGATACTGGAATAAATCCAGATTTCCCTCCTCGTATCTGCTTGTAAGATGTGACTATTTCATTCTATGTACAAGTTTCTTTGTATTGGTTGGAGTATGAGCAATTCATTTTTCTATATATTTTTAATAGACCCAGATTCTTGTAGTCCCAGGTATAGTACCGCGGCATTGCGCCTCGCACATCATCCAACCCCAAAGCATGCTCGCCTATCTCCACCTGTCTAAAGAAATGGGGCGCGTGTGTTAGGCAAGTGGCTCGCCTCGAGGGCTAGAGAGGCATCTATGAAACGGCCAATTATTCATTGACAAGACGGAAGTCCGAGAGAGCATGGCTGCGTCCTGACGTGAGTGTCGGTGAAGAAGTTGCCGATAGACGAAATCACTGACGATACAGACATCACAGCAGTTTTTCCACTTGATAGAACACACCATGGTGTCATATCGAATGGCACGGGAACTTTTTCATCGAAAAAAAAGCAAACCGGGTAAAATTGTAGACAATTTTTTCGAAAATGTTGGGCCTCGTTTCATTCGATCAATTCAAGGGACATAGTCCATAGAGTGTACGTGTACGGCGTTTCGTGTTTGCAAACGATAAAAAAGTTTCGGCAGTGTATGTCCAGAAATAACCTATACACCTACTCCTCAAAATATACAAATGAACTCTCGAACAGCAAGTACTTCCGTGTACGTACACTTTTCCATTCTCGGACACTGAGAAGCACATTACAGGCACTGCCGTCTATCAGCGGCAACCCAATTTGCACGGGTCTCCTCCATTTTGGTTCATCCGGGCCTCTGCAGCGAGACGCAGCGAGGGGCCTCCGGAGCAATCTCGCCTCCCTCCTTTACAGCGAGACGACGTAGGCAACGCCTAGCCCTCGAGATTATCTCGAGATTTCTTGCCTAACAAACGCGCCCATGGTTTCAACAAGCGAGTAGAGGCTGAGGGGCTGACCATGTACTCATGCAATAGGGGAGAGCACTGGGGGTGGGCTGCCAGGAACTTGTACATATTGTAGATAAGTTGGAAGGGAAGTTTCTGTGAATACTTTTTGTTTTCGCTTTGGCACGCCATAGGCGTTGAACCGAAGTTACTGCAGTCACAAAGAGGGGTAGGTGCTAATTTCTATACCTTTAGTCAGCACCCTTCAATTGCACAAATCGGGTAGATGGCGTAGGTAAGTAAAGTAAGTAAGTACAGTAAGTTCCTAAATGTGTGTGGTTAGTTGGTCTGCTTCAGCTGTCAATAAGCCCGACTCGACGAAGCGTTTATCAAGCAAGGGATCTTTCCTTGTGAGTTGCATACGAATCAAAGCGAATATTTATCTTAGCATTTTTGGTGCATACATATTGACTTTCCTCATTGAGACCTGTACATAGACTAAAATAGTCATATTTCACAAGCCGAAACGAGGAGAATCACCGTTAAGGTACAACATTGTTATCTCCCCTGTCTCCCGTCTCAGTCGTCCTTTCAAAATCGATTCAGGCACATATAAGTAGCAGCTGTTCAGAGCCGTGGGCGAAATCCCGATGTCTTATATCGGAAAGCACAGGTGAAGTAGATATCTCTCACTCTCCTTACTGACGACGTTCTTGATTTTTTTGCTGTCACTTTTATCGTCATTGGTGATAAAGGGTGAGGTCGTTGTCATCGTCGTGGTGTGGGCAAGCGTGCATGTATGCTTGTATGTAAGTGCGTGCCCGTATGTATGTGTGCGCGTGTGCATAAGAGGAACAAGCGAGTGTGAGTGAACAAGAGTTGGGATTAGGAGAATGAGGTAGACATAGATAGACAGATGGACGGACGGATCGATCAGATCAGATTAGATAAGGTTAGACATTAAATTAGATAGATTCGATAGCTTAGACACGTTAGATAGATTGGATAGATTGTTTAACATACAGAGCCGAAACCCTGAGATGGGAGAGACAAGAAAAATGTAGGACCACAGGCGTGGACTGAACCCGCGACCTTTCGGTTAGTGCCCGAATGATTATAGTGACCAGTCTTGCTGGTGATGTCGATGGTTGCAGGGTAGGGTTTCTTGTCGTAGATCAGGTTGGGCTTGTACTGCCAGCTGAGCTACCATGGTCCGTGTTGTCTTCTTCTGTCTACACTGCCCTGTATCAGCGGATGCTGTCTCGGTCTTATATGCCCGGATTAGATAGATTAGATAGATTTGATAGATTATATAGATTGGATGGATTAGATGGATTAGATAGATTGGATAGATGGATAGAGATTGAGATTGAGAGAGAGAGATTGAGACTGAGATTGAGAGAGATTGAAATTAAGAGAGAGATTGAGATTGAGATTGAGAGAGAGAGAGAGAGAGATTGAGATTGAGATTGAGAGAGAGAGATTGAGATTGAGAGAGAGAGACAGATAATGCGATTGAGAGAGATTGAGATTGAGACTGAGAGAGATTGAGAGTGAGATTGAGAGAGATTGAGATTGAGATTGAGAGAGATTGAGAGTGAGATTGAGATTGAGAGAGAGAGAGAGAGAGAGAGAGAGAGATTGATACTGAGAGAGAGAGATTGAGATTGAGAGTGAGATTGAGATTGAGAAAGATTGAGAGTGAGATTGAGATTGAGAGAGAGATTTAGATTGAGATTGAGAGATTGAGATTAAGATTGAGATTAAGATTGAGAGATTGAGATTGAGATTGGGATTGAGAGATTGAGATTGAGAGATTGAGATTGAGAGATTGAGATTGAGAGATTGAGATTGAGATTGGGAGAGCCTACCTGAATCTCAGCTGTGACAGACATTTCTCCACCAGTCTCACCCAGTCATACTATTCTGGGACTTTGATGTTTATTGTCGCGAGCAGGTTGCAAGTTTTGGGGTTGTTCGTGTGGTGGTTACTTGTGTATGCACGCGTGGTGTGTAGTGCGTTTGTAGCGCGTTAGCGCGCTCCTCGTCCGTGCGTTTTCCCGTTGAGCGTGAGGTTGGAGGAGGTGAGTGAACTCCGTGCGCTTTCGCACGGGAATTTGCGAGACGAAAGGGTTTGAATGCGATGCTCACGTTTTCTTTTGGGAGGAAGGGTTTTGAAGGGGCAGACGCTGACTTGTGAGCGAGTAAGCAACATCGCTGTTGTGGTGTGTGCTGGATTGTGGCGCGACCGCTGTCGGCCCAG
>JAWQFJ010021991.1:72500-75000 GCA_034096865.1 Theodoxus fluviatilis
TGTCAAAAGTCTTAATCGGAGGATGAAAATCAAGAAAATGGATGACCATAGCGCTGACTGGTGGTAACATGTGTGAGTGCATGCTGGTGACAGGTGCACGCGGGAGCCGGTCAGAGAAGGCGGCACTAGGGTGCAATGTCATCTAGCTTCTCCCACGTTCTTGTTTGGGAAAGAATGAAGCTCTTACGGCAAGAAGGGAGCTATGAGCATTCTGAAGAATTCGTGTCCTCTTGAAAACTCTGCTACGTGTGAGAACGTTCCCACCAATGATGTTGCTGGAGAGAGATCATCAAACGAACCCAGTGTTCAGAGACTCCTTCCACTTATCACAGGATTGCCAGACGCCATCCTTCGAAAGGTTGATGTCTACCCATGAACACTTCCATGTAAAGTCACGACTTCGTCATGCAGTGGACTGTTTATATCTGTGAGAATGTGGTACATCATGCTATTGTCAAATCTCTTGGATATTCCTGTGTTCACCAACGGGTAACGTACCTATTCTCTATATTTTTCCTTGATTCAGTTAGAAAGATGGTTTTTCGGTTCCTTGGGAATGTGAAGGCGGGGATGCTTTTAGCTTTCTGAGATATATATGATTTAGTATCTTTCCCTCCGAAGTTGAATATCGTTCTGTTCTCCACATGATGGATGTATGTATTGCTCAGGATAAGGTTCGTCCACAAAGCACTGCTGCTTAGAGCACCCCACGTTTAAATCTCCACCCCTTGTTTTTTTTCTTTTTAGCTCCATTTGTGGTCTGTTCGACTGGCCCGGCGCCTTAACCTAGTAACTGTGCCCAAGACAAAATTATTAAGCTCTCCAGAAGATGAAGCTGTACAAAACAAGTGATAAACTTATTGATATAAGCCCCAGTTCATTTAGAAGCACAACATAAAATATTCTTAGCTTCCAACAAGAAAATTCGAATATATGGAGGGGTACAAAGATAAAAATATGCATTTCCCCAACAGGTTGTTCTCGAGTAAACCTCTAAAATAATTACTGGGAGAGCTGTCGATATCATGGCATCTTCGGTCATTGCTTGATTCCGCCTAATTCTGCCTAATTCTAGGTGGTGTGCTTTTCTCAATTCACGCTGCCCCGGGGTTAGCTCTCCGAATATCTGCTATGAACTCAGAGCAAAAGCGTATCAAGAGAACTGGCACAAAGTTATTTGTTACTTAGAACTGGGAACCTTAGGTGCGCGCAAATACTCGCTGTGACTCTGGGCTTTTCCAGGTATTCTTCCGTGACTTTTTTGTTGGGCTTCCTGTGCTTCAGTGTTTTCCACCTATCGACATCCACACCTCGCTCCGACTCTATCCCCACCACCACAACACACACACACACACACACACACACACACACACACACACACACACACACACACACACACACACATACACACACACACGCACACACCACAGCCATCCAGTTCAATTCACAATGATCCTCGAGGATAATTTGTACACGCTATCGGGTGTTTATGGCACGATCCTGTCCTGATGCTTCACCATCCCCTATCTCCAATAGCTTTTTTGTATGCATGGACAGGTCCTCACTAAGCTACTGGAGGAGGCCCCAAAATAATAAAATTCCGACTAAAGGAGGGGCACTTGGGGCAGAACTGCTCGGGTTTACACGTCATGTGTGCCATGCTCTATCAGTTCAGTTCAGTTCAGTCTCTTAACCCTGAGATGGGATTCTAAAACACGGTGAGGTTTTGATGGCCGCGTATAATACAAAGCAAATACAAAACATTAGAAGGTAAAACAACGCAAATTTTCGGCTAAAAAGCCTTCATCAGGCGCACAAATAAAACTTACTGGAGGGCGGACAAAAGTAGAATGAAAGCGAGTCTGTCAGCGGGTTCAGCATATATAAAAACAACTCACAGAGTAAAACGAGGGCTGGCGTGTGGCTCGTGTCATGAAAAGTGTTCAACTCACAGCTAAAATGAAAGGGACTCCAATCCCATTGTCACCTGAGATGGGATGTTGAGGCACCACTGATGACTTTCGAACAATCTTCCTCCATCGATCTCTATCCTCTGTGGCTCGCTGTGAGTCAGCAAAGGTCAAGCCGGTCCACTCTGTGATGTTGTCTTCCCACCTCTTTCTCTGCCTGCCTCTTCTTCTCCCACCTGGTACGGTACCTTGCAGGATGGTCTTGGCCAGCCCACTGCCTCATGACACGTGACCGTATCACTTCATGCTCTATGCGCCGCCTAAATACTGCAGTCAGAATCCCTGCAACAAGAGGTCGAGTATGGGGAGAAATGGAGACTAGTTATGATATGGAGATGGCTGGTGGGGTGAGAAGGAAGGGACGGGCAGGATTATTTCTATCGTTGAGTCAGGGTTTTGCTCCATCTCTCCTTTAGACTGTGTACAGATTTGCCGTTATAATGTACTATATGTATATAAATGTTATCTTCCATACTTAACTGTACATACCATTGTGTGGTGTTACGCCTTCCCCATTCGTATATATTGGC
>JAWQFJ010021991.1:77500-80000 GCA_034096865.1 Theodoxus fluviatilis
ATTGTATAGAATAAACAAAACAATGTATCATCGGTACTAAGTGCGCCATTTATCATTCAGATTTTAAATTATTCGTAAATGATTGCAATGTTGTCTTTGTTAATTGTACGACCAAATTGTTGTCCACTTACTGAAGCATTTTCCTTGTAATGCAGCTTAATCAAGAACTTTCAATAATTGATGTGGATGTAAAATGTTGTGACGGGCCGTCGGCCTTACAATAAAGTTTCAAAGTCAAAGTCCTTTCTCCGTGTGAGGACTTTGGAATACGTGTTCCGTAGGATTCGAGTGCGACTACACCCCAGTCAGGACAGGAGGCTAAAGGCTACAGGTTTCACGTGTGGGTGCATGTTTTGCACCAAGTCATCTTCAAATGCATTTTCAACAATCATACGCGTCAGCCTGCAGCACCTTTGACCTTTGAAGATGGTTCATGAGATCGCTATTCCTAGAAAGGTCGTATGAAAGATTTACGTGCGCACTTTGGCTCAGGGTGAGCGCCTGCTTAGAGGATTCATCTGAGATGCCCGCCTCAGGTTCGAAGTGTACGTGATGCTTCCAGGACATGTTCTGGCAACACCACGAACCTTTCCTCTAGCCGGGCGCAGAAACCGCGGGTTTTTTTCCTCGGCTCGCATGCAAAACGTTCATGTTGAAAATGAATGACACACATACGAGAGACAGTAACTAAAAAACAGTACTAATTTCCCAGTGCACTATGTAGACCATATCAACAGTACTAATTTCCCAGTGCACTATGTAGACCATATCAACAGTACTAATTTCCCAGTGCACTATGTAGACCATATCAACAGTACTAATTTCCCAGTGCACGATGTAGACCATATGAACAGTACTAATTTCCCAGTGCACGATGTAGACCATATCAACAGTACTAATTTCCCAGTGCACTATGTAGACCATATCAACAGTCCTAATTTCCCAGTGCACTATGTAGACCATATGAACAGTACTAATTTCCCAGTGCACGATGTAGACCATATCAACAGTACTAATTTCCCAGTGCACTATGTAGACCATATCAACAGTACTAATTTCCCAGTGCACTATGTAGACCATATGAACAGTACTAATTTCCCAGTGCACTATGTAGACCATATCAACAGTACTAATTTCCCAGTGCACTATGTAGACCATATCAACAGTACTAATTTCCCAGTGCACTATGTAGACCATATGAACAGTCCTAATTTCCCAGTGCACTATGTAGACCATATCAACAGTACTAATTTCCCAGTGCACTATGTAGACCATATCAACAGCACTAATTTCCCAGTGCACTATGTAGACCATATCAACAGTACTAATTTCCCAGTGCACTATGTAGACCATATCAACAGTACTAATTTCCCAGTGCACTATGGAGACCATATCAACAGTCCTAATTTCCCAGTGCACTATGTAGACCATATCAACAGTAGTAATTTCCCAGTGCACTATGTAGACCATATCAACAGTCCTAATTTCCCAGTGCACTATGTAGACCATATCAACAGTAGTAATTTCCCAGTGCACTATGTAGACCATATCAACAGTACTAATTTCCCAGTGCACTATGTAGACCATATCAACAGTCCTAATTTCCCAGTGCACTACGTAGACCATATCAACAGTCCATTTAAATTGTTATATTATTCACATCGAGATGTGGGTCGAAGCCGAATTCAATCGAGAGTCGGGTCACGAAGTAAACGATACTGTGCGGCTTCGCATGTAACTGTGTGGTTCAGGCAGGCAAATCCGGACAGGCAATCTTTTCGCACTCTCCGGACAAGTTCATGAGTGGAGTGTTCGTTTGGTGAAGAACTTTCCTACAGGAAGACTACCCCTGGGACATCGCTGCCTGTTTTCTGCAGTGTAGCTTGGAAGCTGCACCCCTTGGCCTTATCTTGTCAGTGTCGCAAGAGATACAGACCTGACTATCTTGTCGCTGAATCGTGCCCCTCTGGACTGGTCAGGACCCAGATGTGGTTGTCAGTGCTGTGTGTGTACGGTGTCATTGTGTTTGGATACTTTTTCCCAATGAGAATCTGACTGTGATGTCGTAGGTAGAAAGGTTTCTTGCCCGAATTCTCTCTATCTCTTCTATTAAGACTGTGAAAACTCCCTTGTATATTCTTGTGAAGAGTATTTTCTTTGAAGCATTAGAATCATTGATGATCATTTTTTTAGTTTGTGCCTGCGTCTACTCTTCCCACGTTTTGGCTCGAGTACAGAAGTTGATCTGAAGTTGTATTGATAGTTGCTCTGGTTATTGAAGTCTGTGTGTGTGTGTGTGTGTGTGTGTGTGTGTGTGTGTGTGTATGTGTGCGTGCGTGTGTATATATATATGTGTGTGTGTGTGCGTGCGTATATGTGTGTGTGTGAGTGTGTGTGTTAGTCTGTGTGTGTTGCGGTTTATGTGTGTGTTCATGTGTATGTCTGTGTGTTCGTGTATGTGTGTGTTTGTATGTATGTGCGCACGCGCGCGCGCGCGCGC
>JAWQFJ010021991.1:85000-115000 GCA_034096865.1 Theodoxus fluviatilis
GCATCAGTGGTACAGTGGGGTGGGCAGTCAAAGCGGCAACAGAAATGCTGCTGATGCCAGAGATGTACGGAACAGCTTCCGTGATTATTTCACCACAGCTGGGGCAGTTGAATGGCAGTGGGGCCGTTGCTGATGCAATGTTGTCTTCATTGGTTCAGTAAACTGTATTTCTTTTCATTTATCTGCTGTTTAACTTCTAGCGGACAACAAGGAGCCATATCAAGACGGATGGATGGATGGCTGGATGGATGGAGTTTAAGGGCCTCTCAGCCTTGTAGGCTATATAAGGCCACAGCGTTAAGGAACACTTCCACCAATGGTAATAGCACTCTCCGCAACAGCGGAGTATAGTACAAATTACCAAACTAGTGACATAAAATCAATAAAATTGAGTCCCACAGCTCAACAGTCAGCAAAGGCAGTGCATAGCCTTCAAACACGAAAACGCATAATGATCCCGATGTCCTTGACACCAACAAAGCATTGAGGGATAGGTGGGTGGAGCCCAAGGGCTCATCAGGCTTTAAGGTCATTCAAGGCCACAACATACTTTCACTGAATAAAAATGTGCAATTAAAAGATTACCACATAAGAGGTAAGTAGAGAAATATCGAAAACAAGATATAGTACAACTCATATACGAGAATAATACTCAGAATCTATCAAAACTTTTATCACAGCAACTGAGCAAGAGGATCTTTAAAAATGTCAGACAGACTGCTCGACCCACTCCGTAGATGAGCAAATCGAGGGCACTCCACCAGAATGTGCCGCATGGTAAGCCTGCACTGGCAGGTGCGGCACTCCGGTGGAGGCTCCGACCGCAACAAATAGGAGTGGGTCAAAACAGAATGGCCGATCCAGGAACAGCAGAGCACAACTTCCTCTCTTTTCGTGAGCGATGTGGGGGAGAGGCGCTCACCCCACACAGAAGCTACTTCATGAAGTTTGTTACGTGCCCTGCCGTCCCAGTCGGCCTGGTACAGGTTAGAAATATATTTATTAATACGGGGTACCAGGTCGCCCGCCGGGACCCTGCCCGGGGACACGGGAAGGGAGAGAGCAGACTTGGCAGCCTGATCTGCTCTCTTGTTCCCCGGGATGCCCATATGGCTAGGGACCCAGCAGAAGGAGACCTCAGTACCCCCACACTGTAGTCGACACAGATGAACAAATATACCAAAAAGATAAGGATGAGAAATCTCCCTACCCCGCAGAGCCTGTAAGGCCGAAAGCGAGTCAGAGACCACAAGGGCTCGTGGCAGTCTCTTGCTCTGGACTACACCAAGAGCGGCCTCAAGTGCACTAAGCTCTGCAGAGTAGATTGAAGTCCCATCCGGAAGGCAAAAACGCAAGATGGAGTCGTGGGCGACAACAGCTGCCACCACACGATCCCCGTCTTTCGAACCATCTGTATACAATCGGTAAAAATGTGCATCTTTAGATAAAATTTCCCGGAATGCATCCTTGTACGTGTGAGAGAGGGCAGCACTCTTGAAAAATCTCGCTAAATTGAGTAAAACAACAGGCTCAGGCAAGAACCACGGTGGTGAAAAATATAAAGGGTATGTAAAAATTTTGTCCAACCGAACGTTTGCCACCGCGATATCCTCCTCAACTCGTATCTCCAACGGGGGGATACAGCTGGGCTTGGCCGCGTAAAGATGCGGAAACTTTGGCTGGACAACACAGTGATAAGAAGGATTGGTCGGGTCAGAACCCACACGAAGGATGTATTGCAAGGCAAGCTTGCGCCTACGTAAATAAAGTGAAGGCTCGCGTGCCTCCATATATAAACTCTCCACAGGAGAGGTGCGGAAGGCACCGAGGACCGATCATAAACCCTGATGATGTATTGGGTCGAGCATCGACAAGTACGACTTGCGAGCTGACCCATACACAAAACAACCGTAATCTAGCTTGGAGCGCACAAGGCACGATATCAAGACAGTAAAGAGGGAGGGAATGGCAGGCGGCTTGTCAAGCGATTCATGTTTACAATTGCACTAAACCCATTACCAGTGTCCCAGCAGGCTCTCAACAAAGTGGAAGGTATTACCGTACTGGAAGATGCGGGAGGCTGGTCGTCTTCCAGTACGGAATTACATTCCACTTTAGCCTGCTGGGGCTAGTGTAAAGTTGGCAAACACACAAACTGCTGAATGAAACCCACAAATGGGACCTGAATCGTGTGTGTATGTGTGTGTGTGTGTGTGTGTGTGTGTGTGTGTGTGTGTGTGTGTGTGTGTGTGTGTGTGTGTGTGAACAATTTGTTGTGCCAATAATTTGTGTGATCAGTGTTTGAGAAAAATTGACTTCACTATATGTTCAATTTTGTGTTCATATTTAGAGATTTTGTGCCTTGAAGTTTCAGTGTGTGTCGTATAAATTTTCTCATGGAAACAATCGTGCTACTGTACACTTACTAGTCATTCCACTGGGATGTGACCAATACACGTGCTCTAGTTACTGTTTGTGTCAAGACACTCAGGTGTAATAATGTGCTCAATTTGTGTGTGTGTCACTCAGACACACTGGTGCTGTTGTCCGCCTAAACTTTACCCTAGTCCTGTCAGTGCGATGTGACAGGAAGTAAACTTTACCCTAGTCCTGTCAGTGCGATGTGACAGGAAGTAAACTTTACCCTAGTCCTGTCAGTGCGATATGACAGGAAGTAAATTTTACCCTAGTCCTGTCAGTGCGATGTGACAGGAAGTTTTAAACCCGCACATGCGCTCCATTGCTTTTTGAAGCTCTAGAATACAATTTTAATAAATAAAACCCTGAATGTTATACCCATATGAATGCATGTAGCAAGTAGTTGTGTACCATATTTAATCTTTATGTGCCAAAGATCTGTTAAAGGAAATGTTTTGATCTACATAAAAAAATTTTCAACAAATAATCTGCGTCTGTGTTAGTTCCTATACATGCAATAGTGTTTTTTACTTGATACAAACTATCAAACATTACATACCATACTTCCGAAGTAAATATATAAATAAAATAAAAGGACTCTTCGGTTCAAGCTGCACTCCTCCGAAAGAGACCCCTCACTCTCCAAAAGTGCATCGATGTGGCCAAGGCCGCTGAGCATGCCACCAAGCATCACCATGCCATGACTTCCGACGCCGTGCACGAACTGGCCTCTGCAAGATCGCCATCGAAGAAGAAGAAAAAGTCCCCAGCAAGTCCTTCAACTGCTGCTACTACCTCGAGACACTTCACTGCAAAGGCCCAAGGCACACCTTGCAAGTTCTGCCCCTACACGCATGCACTGCGGAAGGAAGAATGCCCTGCATATGGCATTACCTGCAGCAACTGTGGTAAGACAAGACGGGCAAAGCCCATACGACTCACATGCTTGACCTTGATCTTTACATGACCTTGACCTTCAGGTGACCTTCAAGGTCGAGGTCAAACAGCTAAACCTAGCAATGACACCATACGCTAAGAACTGCTTTACACATTTTCCTACCAAAATACATGTGACCTTGACCCAAGGTCAAGGTCATCCAATTTCATGCAACACAAAGCTGTTAATTCAAGACATAGGAAGCACAATGGTGCTTATTGGCACTTTCTACCATGAGATATGGTCACTTTTAGTGGTTCACTACCCCATTTTGGTCACATTTCATAAGGGTCAAAGTGACCTTGACCTTGATGATATGTGACCAAATGTGTCTCATGATGAAAGTATAACATGTGTGTTACAATGTTATGAAGTTTGGAAGAGTTATTTTCTATAGTTGAGGGTCAAGGTTACTTCAAAATATGTATACAATCCAAATTTAAAGAGCTCTTATGACCTTGACCTTGAAGCAAGGTCAAGTCACTGTGTATGTTTTTTGACGCCTTGTCATCCTACACCATCATGCCAAATTGGGTGTTGATAGACTTAGTCTCCAAGAAAAATCCAACGTTGAA
The DNA here is from genome assembly GCA_034096865.1 of Theodoxus fluviatilis. Taxonomy (NCBI): domain Eukaryota; kingdom Metazoa; phylum Mollusca; class Gastropoda; order Cycloneritida; family Neritidae; genus Theodoxus; species Theodoxus fluviatilis. Next base: position 88,931 of record JAWQFJ010021991.1, read on the forward strand.
GTTTGTTACGGACGACACCACGCCCGGAAGCCCGGACGCTCGGACGGACGAAATGGGTGAGTACATAGACTAACTTTTGCTTCACATGTGAGTCAAAAAACCACTTCGCTGCTAAATGTTCTGCTCCGCGTCGGACTGTCCATCACGTGGAGGACCATGAAGAACTTTCTGAACCCGGAGAATGGATCAATGCCGTCCACAACGCACCTGCCCGAGATGTCAAGTGGACCATGCTGGTGAATAAAAGAAAAGTGACGTTTCAACTCGACACAGGCTCCACTGTGAACCTCCTGCCCGCTCGTTTCGCCAGCAAAATCACCTCATCTCCAACGACTCTGAAGATGTGGAATCACTCTGAGATCCAATCCTTCGTTACCTGCGACCTGTACCTGACAAACCCTCTCACCAAGCAGACACTCCTCACTCACTTTGTCGTGTGCCCTGACTCTCTCTCTCTCTCAGGTCTGAAAACCTGCCAAGAAATGCAGCTCGTCACTGTCAATGAAGAAAACTTCGAACGAGTTGCCGCCGTCTGCCCTGACGACATAGTGACCAAGCATCCAGCAGTTTTCGATGAATCTCTTGGCACCCTCCCTGGCGCATATTATTTGAACACTGACCCATCTGTCCAGCCATCCAGTATGCCCCACAGACGAGTTCCTGTCGCCATCAAGCCGAAACTGACGAAAGAGTTGACCAGACTCACCGAACTCGGCGTCATCACACCTGTTAACGACCCAACTCCTTGGGTGAGCCAGATGGTGATTACAGAGAAAAAGTCTGGAGAACTAAGAGTATGCATTGACCCAAGGGAACTTAACAAGGCACTCTTGCCAGAGCACTACACTCTTCCTACTCTAGATGACAGCCTTCATAAGCTCAGCAACTCCACTGTCTTTTCAAAGGCAGACCTCTCTTCTGGCTACTGGCACGTCCAGCTCGACACTGAGTCCAGCCTGCTGACGACCTTTCAAACTTTTTTCGGACGATATCGCTGGCTCCGACTTCCATTTGGTACCTCTGTCTCGTCAGAAATCTTCCAGCGAAAACTTATTGAAGCACTCCACGGGCTACCGGGTGTCGTGTGCATCGCAGACGACGTCCTCATCCACGGCCGCTCTGTGGCTGAACATGACTGCAACCTCAACAAGTTTCTGGAAAGATGCACTGAGAAAGGCAGCAAGCTGAACCGAGTCAATCTGGAACTCAGGATGGAGAAAATCGTCATGGGCCACATCATCTCCAAAGAGGGACTGAAAACTGACCCTGAGAAGGTTCAAGCCATCACTGACCTTTCACCTTCTGCCAATGTAGAACTCCGCAGATTTCTAGGAATGGTGAACTACCTGGCAAGATATGTTCTCCACCTGACTGACTTAGTTCACCCGCTCTCCAACCTTCTGAGAAACGACGTCCTATGGCAATGGTCTCCTGTTCAAGACAACGCCTTCAAGAAAACAAAGCAAGCAATCACTTCAGCACCAACTCTGCACTACTACGATCCCTCCAAAGAACTGACTCTGGAAAACGACGCCAGTGACTATGGCATAGGATCTGCAGTGCTCCAAGATGGCAAGCCAATCGCTTTCGCAAGTCGCTCTCTGTCTCCTAGCGAGAGGAACTATGCCCAGCTGGAAAAGGAAATGCTCGCTGTTATTTTTGGCTTGAAAAAGTTCCATCACTACACCTACGGGAGAAATCTCACTGTCGTCACAGACCACAAACCTCTCGTTGCCATCGCCAGGAAACCGCTCTCAAAAGCACCCAAGCGCCTACAGTCTCTCTTGCTCCGTACACAAGTGTACAACTTTGACCTCATCTACCGACCTGGCAAGGAGCTCCACCTTTCCGACGCCCTGTCCCGTGCCGCACTCCCTGGCACTGTCACAGAAGAAAGAGTCACGGTGAACAATCTGCAGCACAGAGAAAAAAGAGACACTCATTGGACATCTTGTGAAGCATAGAGACTGAACTACAATTTTCTGTTAGCAAGACTTAATCTGGTTTTGGCGCCTGAAAATAATGTAACCATGCCCGAGAAAACCAGTCTCCAGTGTCAAAATAGACAAAATGTATTTCAGTCCCAAATTTATACAGTTTTAAATACAAATTTTAGTAAAAACAGCAATTTTACTGACCATACAATTAAATCATATATGAAAAGATACAGGAAAAATGATGACTCAATCCCCTGACAATTGTGCGGGTGGTACACTCAAAATCTGTCACAGTCCCGTTAGCTTAGTTTGTTACACCAAATCAGAAGTGTTTTAACACGTCTCTTTTTGAGCAGGTACCCAGGCCATTAAATGATGTTATTCATACAATTCTGCTGTAGGCTACATGTTACTTTTATCACACAGGGGCGGGTTTCAAAATAGGTAGTCGATCTTGGTCGCAAGATCTTGCTTCGCAGTAAGAGCTAGCTAAAAAAGAAACTACCCAACGTGACGAAGTAATGCGCATGCGTAGACGTCACGACAAGAGGTGAACTAGCCACATTTCAATGGCCGACGTGTTGCCGGTTCATTCAGAAAACGCTCTATTTCGAGATACTAGCAACCCATCCAAAGAAAATAGAAGCCATGCACAGCATTAATTTATCAAAGGTGTATGTTGAATGCATTAACAGATCGTGAAACCTCCTACAGTTTACACATCGAATGCAGGTCAACGCATCCACGCCGAACTTTTGTCTCGAATCTTAAAAGCTAGGCACCTCTCAAGCTGCCTCGCTCAATCTACGCTCGTCTTCGATTGGCTCGCTAGCAAGCAAAGAATGAAACTGCCCATTCGGCGAGATCTACGTAGATCTACCGAGATCTTCGCATTTTGAAACCCGCCCCAGGAATCCATTTCTGTACAAAAAAATTCACATTTCTCTGAGCTGTGTGCAGCTACTGCATCAGCATGATGCAAAAATATTGATGAACTGCAAAAACATGTTGTTTACCATGAACAAATATTCTCTCTTCATTAAATTATTACAAACTTGAAATCCCTCTCCCCCAGATTTGTATATGCTCAAGCACGTTCAGCATCACATCATGCCTCTGCGATTCAATAAATCTCTCCGGGGGCAATCATATGCAGGTAAATATTGATCATCCTATAACACACGCTCAATTCCCCCCCCCCCCCCCCCCCCCCCCCCCCACGACCCGCATGCAAGAAAAGGAAATAGCGTAATGCATTCCTGAATAGTGGTTTTCAAGAATAAAGTGCCAGTGATTTGCATGCATGAAGCCTTATGTTTATGAATAACTTATTCGGTTGGTCGAGTTTGCTGTGTCCCTGCGATGATATGCGTGTTGAAGCAAGGTATATCAATTGAAGGGAGGTAACTCCAATGCCAGATCATACCGACCCTGATTCGAGCCGTGTGAGGCACTTCTATTTCTTCTGTTTGGTCGACGAACATCTCTGGCGAACAGTTGATGGCCCATGCTGGGGGAGGGCGTCCATGCTGGGGGAGGGGGCCCATGCTGGGGGAGGGGGCCCATGCTGGGGGAGGGGGCCCATGCTGGGGGAGGGGGCCCATGCTGGGGGAGGGGGTCCATGCTGGGGGAGGGGGCCCATGCTGGGGGAGGGGGCCCATGCTGGGGGAGGGGCCCCATGCTGGGGGAGGGGGCCCATGCTGGGGGAGGGGGCCCATGCTGGGGGAGGGGGTCCATTTTCGGGCCCATCAACTAGCCCACCTCTGTAGGGCTCATGGGAGAGGCCAGTTGACCGTGCCTCGGTAAAGATTTCCACTGTTAACTGCCAGGAAAGGATGATAGATTAGTGGCACATGTAAACTGATGTAAAATGTACAATGGCATTGCATTTGATTGAATATGCAAGAGTATCATTACATATGGAGAATCAAATATGTGTACATGTCGATTTTGTGAAACATTGGGACATATAACAATGAAAAACACCATAGAAAGCACCCGTAGAACTCTTTTGAAAATACTAGAATCGACGTCCGGAGGCAATGCTTAGTAAGGTCATGTGACACTTCAATAGCAACGTACACTAACTACAGGCTTGTTCAGGAGTACAACGCGCTGCATGAGCGCTTCATGTTGGCAATTGAGCGCTCTTTGCCTCTCCTGAACACCTAAGATGTAGTGCAGTGCTTCACTTGTTAAAGAGGAGGTAAATCTTCTGCGCCCCATGTTGTGTTGATAGACGCGAAGAAAGTATTTTCTTTGCCACAGACATCGTTTATGCCCGTTTAAATGTATTCTGCATGAATAAATTCCACTACTGTGTCATCCTTACTTGCCATTACTCGCGCATACAGGGCGCTTGAAGCAAATAAAGCCCGTTCCAGTCCCAAAATGATGTTTCTGAGGGTTATTTTACGCATCGACGGCCAGTGCGGGATCGAAGACGCCAATTTGAAAATGATGCAAAATCGTCTGAATCATCTCGGATTGGTGATTCACAGCGCTGCTCAGCGCTGAGTGAATCACGCCCCAAAATTGCTGTTCAGGAGTGAATTACATGCAGCGCTGTGCAGCACTTCGCATCGCAGCGCTGCGCCTCCTGAACAAGCCTTACGTTATGTATGAGTGGGTGCTGGACGTTTCGCCCCATTTGCAAGTTCGCCCCAACCACTTCGCCCCACATTCTAGGGTTAGGGTTAGGGTTAGGGTTAGGAAAGTGGGGCGAACCGGCAAGAATATGGGGCGAAGTGGTTGGAGCGAACTAGCAAATGGGGCGAAACGTCCATGAGCAGAAAATGGGGCGAAACGTCCATGAGCCGTATGAGTAACTAAGCAACTGCTTTGTTGAGGGGAAACTTCTCGAGTGGTCTCGCTTTTTCCAGCACTTTACAACATATTGCATAGCATCGCATTGTATCTTATTGTATTGTACTGCACGGCATTGTACTGTAGTGTACTGTATTGTGCTGTATAATTAACACGACTACTCACATGGAGAGCACTCAGGCCACGGACAGTGTTGATGATCATCTCTCTGGCGCAGGAGTCGCCCTAGGGAGAGCCCTGTCCTACACACGATAGTATGGCCTGTCTGCATGCTTCCTCATCCAGGTTGGCGATGCTGAGGGCAGAAAAGTTGCAGATTTAAAATTTGAAATCATGACATATGCAGAGCACTCAGGTCTCCTAAAAAATACAAGCTGGAGAACAGTAGCAGCCACAAAATAACATTGGATATCAATGAGATAATTCAGCTCATTGAGATAATACTCCAGATAAATTTTTAAGTTTCATTTCACTGCAAAAATGCGGCATGATCATCTGAGATTGTGGGAGAAAAGTGCAAATGGAAAGCAGTGTGAAATAGTGGAGAGGGCGCTGCAGGTAGCAAAGAGAGTGGCTGAGTGGGTGGGGGTGGGGGATGGGATGGGAGGAGAGAGAAGGTAGAGAAAGAGAGGGTAGTGGTAGCAGACGAGGAGGAAGACAAAGGCAAATGTGTGTAGAAGTGGGAAGGACGGAGGCAGTGAAGAATATAGTGAAAAAAAGAAAAGGAAGGGAGAGGTAAGAAGAGAGAGGAGGGGGAGAGGGGTGAAGAACGGGAAAGGGGGGAGGGGGCAGGGATAGTGAGACTGGCAGAGAGAATAAAAGGCTGACAGACCAAAAGACAAAGACATAGAAAGACCAATGGACTGAGAGAGAGAGAGAGAGAGAGAGAGAGAGAGAGAGAGAGAGAGGCAGGCAGGCAGGCAGGCAGGAAGGCAGACAGACAGAGAGACACACTGGCAGACAGACACACACATACAGAGACAGAGAGAGGGACACACACATACACACACACACACACACACACACACACACACACACACACACATACACACACACAGCACAGACAGACACACACGCAAACAGATAGACAGACACACAGACAGACAGACAGACACATAGACAAACACACAGACAGACACACGGATAGACACACAGATAGACAGACAGAGATTGAGATACCTAAAGACAGAGACACAAGAAACAGAGAGACAAAGACAGAAAGACGTTAATACAAAAAGACTCAGAGGCACAAAGAGACACAGACAGACAGACACTGAGACAGACAAAAACAAGGACAGAGACACTTACTTGCTGAATAGTTTGGGCGGGGGATGTCCCTGTGGATAGCGAGGGGGAGGTGGAGGATCCATGGAAGCCACTGCAAGGACAAATTGGAAAAATGAATGAACACCATGATTCAGAGCTGACAACAATATTATATTGATTGACTAGTGGTTTCAACAGCATTCCACACATGCACAACAAACACATAAAAATAGCAAGTGCTGTAACACATCCATTTGTAGATTCTCCATGTTAAAATTGTCTTGCCTCCAAGAATAACGTTGTTTTTTTACAGCATTCTCTTTACAGAAAAGTATTTGTGGAACAAAGAAAACCCAAGCTTAGCAATCTCTTTATCCCTCCAGGATTACTGTAGGTCCTCACAGCTTTATCTCTGTGTGTGTGTGTGTGTGTGTGTGTGTGTGTGTGTGTGTGTGTGTGTGTGTGTGTGTGTCTGTCTGTGTGTCTGTCCCGATTTAACGGCTGATATCTCAAAAACTACTAGACGGATTTCCTTGACATTTTGCACACTTACTGGAACGTAGGTCCGATTGAATGTATCAAATTTAGAAAATCGAGGTTTGAAAAAAAAAGTGACTTTTTCAGGTCGTAAACTCGAAAACCCCCCCCCCTAAAATGTCCCTTGACGGAATGGCGATATTTTGCCTTTTCCTTCACTCCCGTCGCCAGTAGCGTTTCTCCCACACTATACGAGCGCTCACCAGTTACATAAACAGTTTTAGTGATCCTCCCCAGAAACAAAATCGCCTTTGCTTACAAAAATACAGTTTTACAGTCACAATTGGTGTCTCCACCCGTGCGGCCGGTTCGACTCTTAGAACAGCCACTCCATCTCAGCGGCAGTGCGATAGAGTAGGCCTACACTACCAAGTTCTGTTCACGTGGACTAATGGCAGTGAATCGATATTAAACTTGGCAGAAATAGACCTTGAGCATCCTAAAATGTACAAGGCCACTCAAATTTCATGAACTATCATCCATTTGTCTACAATTTACAGTGCAAAATACAAACCGACTGGGTTTGCAGGAAATCATTTTATAACTGCTTTACAAATCTAAACTTTAAGATTTCCGGATTAGCTCACTCGGTAGCGCGTTGGATATTTTTTTGTCACTGGGACATGCATGGTTGTATGGGATGCGTGTACAGGTTCAAATCCGCACAGAAGCTTCTTTTTTATGTGTGTTGGTATTCGAGAGAGCGAGAGCCACCCCACCCGTTGTTGTACACGTGAGAGGTTGTGGGTTCGAACCTTACTGTTTTTTGTGTGTTTTTTCCCCTCTTTTTTCGAGAGGTTGTGGGATTGAACCCGACCTGTTTTTTCCCTCTCTTTTCTCGAGAGGTTGCGGGTTCGAATCCGATCTTTTTTATATTAATTTTTTTAAATGCCAAAACCTGGAGGTTCAGCGCCAGCGGTTTTTAAGAAAAAATAAATTTCGTCTTTTCTTAGGTCTCTTAAGTTCTTTGCTGCACCTTTCCAGTGATGTATGTTGTATTACATTTGTGACAATGTGGATGTTTTGTCACTGAAGCCTGTAAACTTATGTGTGGGCTATGTATGTTCTTAGCTGCTCTGTAGCAGACAACGGGTTAGGCTTATTCAACAGGCAATTCTCTCCCCTTCCTTTCCTCCCTTAGCTCACTGGCAGTGATTCTTGTCCAGTGCCAGAGAATGTTTATGTGCACCCCTTCCCATCCCTTATCTGTTGTTAATAGTCTCAGAGAGTGGGTGCAGGAATATCATCTTGTCTTGTTCTTTGATAAATTAAAGAGCTCCTGTGACCTTGACCTTGAAGCAAGGTCAAGTCACTATGTATGTTTTTTGACGCCTTGTCATCATACACCATCATGCCAAATTGGGTTTTGATAGACTTTATAGTCTCCGAGAAAAATCCAACATTAAAGGTTTTCACGGATGCCCGGACGCCAGGACGCCCAGACGCCCAGACGGACGACACGGGTGAGTACATAGACTCACTTTTGCTTCGCATGTGAGTCAAAAAGGATGCCTTGAGTGGAGCTGACTGGTCCGCAGTGGATGTCTTGGCAGAATCCATCTTACAGTTAGATTCCTTTTTGTCCAAGTGTCCTTTTCACTTTGCCTCTTGTATTTTTACATTCTGCATAGTTTCAGTTTTTCATCCTGTGCTTTACTCGTCTCCCCATGCGTTGACAGAAGTAGCACACAGGTAAGAACAAGCAAAATCCATAACACCTCAGCATCCCTATGGAAGTCATTTAACGCGCGCGCGCGCACACACACACACACACACACACACACACACACACACACACACACACGGGAAAATTTTGGGCTGTTCCCAAAAGACAATGAAACGTGAAAAATCGGGCAGTTCCGTGATTACAATTCGGAAACAACGCCGTAAACACATGTCAAGAAAAAATACATAATGTACAAGGACAGAAAATGCGGGAACAGGGAGGCACTATGTACGTCAATCAAAAGTGATGAAGTGGGGCTGTTCCGCAATTACAATCAAACGCTAAAGGTGGAGTCGTTCCAAAGTTACCATTCGGAAAAACACTTGTCAATGAAAAATCCCAAATGTACAAGGAAAGAAAAATCGGGGAGGCACGATGGACGTCAATCCAACGTGAAACGGGTGGGGCTGTTCCGACCATACGATTCGGACACGACGCCGCGAACTCATGTCATTGCACCCAAATGTACAACAGCGCGGAAAATGAGCATGTGTGTGTGAGTGTGCACGTAGGAATACACCAATCAATAATTATCCCCGGAAGAAGGAGACTGTGAAAGGATGGGTGGCTGGAGGGGGCATGAAGGCGGTTATTGAAATGAGAAAATGTTATACTCGCGAGAATGTAAAGGCGTGTGTTCCGTCCCTTGTACTGAAGCTGGAATGATCGCATGGGTTGGCCTGCTAGTGCAGCATGGAGCCGGGCATGCGCAGTGCCTGTTCTGCCTATGGAAATTCTCCAGACCGCCGTGGTAACGCGGCGGCCTTCGTTCTGGCGCCTTCCATAAATATCTTTGCCCTCCGTGCAAATTCCTTTATGTTGGCCGCCATCATTTTATATCAAAGGGCATGCAGAGAAGAAACCACAATGACAACGGGTCTGCGGTTTGCGAATGGCCACAGCCGAGCCTCAGTTCTGGTAACTGAAAACTGCAGCTGTGACTCCTTTTATTATGGCAAGGAGGGAAGCGAGCGAGTTCCGCTCCATTTAGGTGAAAAAAGCGCCATAGAGCGGACAGCTTCTGTCCAGGCTGTCCGCGCCATGCCCAAATGGAGAGACGGAAAGGTGAGTACGAACCACCCCCTGTGGTCATGGAACGAGGTGTGTATCACTGCAAGGCTGAGACACCGGAGGTACACCGGATGTAACGGCGGAAGGCGGAAGACCTCCATCGGCCGAGCATGCGGATTTGTTCGTCCGAGAGGCCTTGTTGTGCCGCTGTAGAGGCGGCCCCGATGCGAAAGCTATGACGGCGCGAGTGTCGAGCTGACAGAAGGCCAGAGCGGCCTGGAGTTGTGAGGTAAATACCGATTGAAGAATTGGGGATCTCGACATGGACTGGAAGAGAGGGCCATGGAGGGGCCCCCATAGGTTCAGGTAGCGCTCCATGTGTGCAACAGGGCACGAAGGGATGTGTGCCTGGAGCGGGTTTGAAAATAGGTAGTCGATCTTGGTCGCAAGATCATGCTTCGCAGTAAAAGCTAGCTAAAAAAAAAAATACCCAACGTGACGAACTATTGCGCATGCGTAGACGTCACGACAAGAGGTGAACTAGCCACATGTCAATGGCCGACGTGTTGCCGGTTCATTCAGAAAACGCTCTATTTCGAGATACTAGCAACCCATCCAAAGAAAATATAAGCCATGCACAGCATTAATTTATCAAAGGTGTATGTTGAATGCATTAATAGATCGTGAAACCTCCTACAGTTTACACATCGAATGCAGGTCAACGCATCCACGCCGAACATTTGTCTCCAAGATGGCGGCGCGCACTGTACTCATGCTGTCCACCATCTTGAATCTTAAAAGGAAGCACCTCTCAATCTGCCTCGCTCAATCTACGCTCGTCTACGATTGGCTCGATAGCAAGCAAAGAATGAAACTGCCCATTCGGCGAGATCTGCGTAGATCTACCGAGATCTTCGCATTTTCAAACCCGGCCCTGGGGATAGACCTTGAGAGTGAACGGCTGACCGGTGGAGTGCTTGAAGGAATGGAATGTGAGTGTCATGTGAGCGGGAGTCAAAAGAATTTGATCATATTGGAGTAGGTGTGGATTGTGGGCGGCTGGGCTGGGAATGTTTATCTCGCCTAGCCAGAGAAGTGCGTGGAAGGCGAGGCAAAACATGGCCTTGAAGAGACAACGTTGGTAACCGGGCGTCGTGGAGTGGTCGAGGGCGGCAAGGAGCCGATCGAGCAGGGGCAGAGTGATGGGCAATCTGGAGTCCGCGGGATGAGCGCCTCTATGGCAAGCGCGGAGTAGCTGCCAAATATAGCAAGTTCCGGAAGGATCAGACAGGCCATTGAGGCGATGTACGTACCCGATGGCTGAGATGCAGGTAGAAATGGTAGAGGGAGCATAGGTTTTTGCAACCAGAAAGGCAATGAAGAGGGACAGATGATCAGGTGAATCGGGTAGGGACGTGCTGAGGTCGTAGTCAAGTGCAAAGGATGTGAAGAGGGCCCAGCTACGTTTGTAGGAAGCCTGCGTGGACGGAACGAGTGACCTGTGGAGGAGGGAATTTACGGATGCCTTCAAGGCGTCAATTGTGGGAGGGGAGGTGTGGGTTCCGGGACAGGATTGGCGTCTGGAGCGGCGCGTTTGAAGGCCACCAATTGATGGCGGGAGAGAAGATCCGCCAACACGTTGTCCTTGCCGGGAACATGCTGCGCCTGAAAAAGAATGTTATACTCTAAGCACACCAGGGCCAAGGGGCGAATGAGAGACATGATCAACGTGTCCTTGGATGATTGTTTGTTGATGATATGTACCAAAGCCAGGTTATCGGTGTGCATTCGAATGCAAGAGTTGTTGAGAACTGATTTCCAAGTTTGGAGAGCAAGCAAGATGGGGTAAAGTTCCAGGAGCGTAATGTTGTGGAGTTTCCACTCGTCCGTCCACGCCCGAAGAGCCAGCGCCGGCCGAATACCACTCCATAACCCCAAGAGGAAGCGTCCGTGTACAGGTGTAACACAGGAGATGTCAACCACCGTTGGTGCAAAAGCATGGACTTGCCATTGAAGTTCCGGAGGAAGGACAGCCAGGTCAGAAGGTCGGCCTTTGCTGATCGAGTGATCCGTATGAAATGGTGTGGGTTCCGAACCCCGATGGTTAAGTTGATGAGGCGCCGGAGAAACGGTCTGCCAGGGCGTACCAATCCACATGCAAAATTCAGAGTGCCGATGATTGACTGCAGCTCTTTCAAAGTGAGTTTGGGGCGGCAGAGACAGCGATCGATGACGTCTGAGCAAGTAGACAGTTTGTCAAGGGGGAGCCTAGCTTCGAGAAGCACGGTGTCCAACTCGTATCCCGTAAAAGTCATGGTGGTAGAAGGAGGACGAGTCTTCTCTGGTGCGAGGGGGACAGCAATGTCTTCGCAGGCTGATTGAAATGCCTGAAGGTGGCGGTGGCAGGCCTCCTCTGTGGGAGCAATGAAGAGGAAATCGTCGAGGACATGCACTGTGCCCGCGATGCCGAGTTTGTGCACGGCTATCCAGTGAAGAGCGGAACTGAGTGTTTCGAATAAGCGGCAGCTGGAACTGCAACCCATCGGGAGACATTTGTCGTAGAAAAACCCATTTTCCCAATGCATTCCGAAGAGCGGGTATTGCGAGGGGTGAAGCGGGACAATGCGGAAGGCGTCGGCAATGTCCGTTTTTGCTAAGTAGCCTAGCAGCCTCGTTGGGCGGAGAGAATATGAGAGATTGCCTGGTCAATGGATTGAAAGGAAACTCGAGAACATTCACTGGAAATTCCGTCGTTGATGGAGCTACCTTGTGGAAAGGAAAGATGGTGGATGAGGCGGTAAGCGCCGGGTTGTTTCTTAGGGACCAATCCGAGAGGGGGGAAAACCATGTTTGGAAAGGGTGGGTGAGAGAACGGACCAGCAATGCGACCGAGGGAAGCTTCCTTGAGAAGTTTTTGGGAGACCAAAGCGGGCAGATCCAGGGTGGATTTAAGGTTGGGTGGTATGGGATGAGAGGCGGTACCTGTGAATCCCGCCTGGAACCCTTCCGCGAAACCTGTGATTAATGTAGAGCGTAAGGACGGTATGTATCCGGACAGCCAGTGGTCGAGTCGGTCAACTCGAACGGGGGTGGGGAGAGGGTCGATGAGACGGGCCGGACAGCTGGGGGTGGGTGCGCGAGTTGTGAGAGATTCGAAAGGATGGTGGTTGGGCGGCGGACAGAGCTCGTACTGAAGCTGGAATGATCGCCTGGGTTGGCCTGCTAGTGCGGCATGGAGCCGGGCATGCGTAGTGCCTGTTCTGCCTATGGAAATTCTCCAGAACGCCGTGGTAACGAGGCGGCCTTCGTTCTGGCGCCTTCCATAAATATATTTGCCCTCCGTGCAAATTCCTTTGTGCAGGAACTTGAAGACAGGGACAACATGCCGTAAAGCGAATTATTGAAAAACACATGGAAAAACTCAGCTGATATATTATCTACGCGTATGCTGTGCTATGCTTTCTTAATTAAAAGTAATCAAACGGACGGACGGACAGACAGACAGACAGACAGACAGACAGACAGACAGACAGACAGACAGACAGACAGATACACAGACAGACAACGAACGAATGAACGAACGAATGAACGAACGAAGTTTATTAGTTGTGCATGTGCCTTAGGCCGCGCGCGCGCGCGCGCGCGTGTGTGTGTGTGTGTGTGTGTGTGTGTGTGTGTGTGAGAGAGAGAGAGAGAGAGAGAGAGAGAGAGAGAGAGAGAGAGACACACACACAGAGGCACATACACACACAGAGGCACACACACACACACACACACACACACACACGCACACACAGAGGCACACACACACACACACACACACTCACACACACACACACACACACAGAGGCATACACACACGCAGGCACACGCACAGAGATACACACACACACACACACACACACACAAAGACACGCACACAGAGGCATAGATATACACACTTACACGTACACTCTCTCTCTGTCTCTGTCTCTCTCTCTCACACACACAAACGCTTACACACACACACACACACACACACACACACACACAAACACACACTGTCATCACTCTGAAACAATGGAATCTGAGCAGACTGTTTGTATGAGTGCATTGCTACTACCATGTCCTAGACGTGACAGTCATGGAAAATAGAGACTGAGGCCTTTAACGAATTGATTACAGCCAACAGGAACCTTTGAATTGCCAGCAGGTAGACAGGGAAGAAAAAAGGAAAGGCGGGAAATTCCCCAAGCAACAGCTTGTTGGGCAGGTAGATGTGCTCTTCGCCTCCTACCCCCATCCCCACCCCACCAAGCCCCTCCCAAGTGCCCTGGTATGTGCTGACGGGGGAGAGAGAACACGTTCCTCCATGTGGATTGCTGGTAGGAACAGACCCATCGCGTCACTCTATGCGATTCGTAAAGCCCGTCGTACACGAGGCGATTTTACCATGGCGTTCTCGCAAGCGTCATTGTGGCAGCCAATCACGGCTGGCAATAGTGGAGCAAAGGCGTCAGTAGCGCTCTACCATTGGGAGATATTTTTGTCAGTCTGCGTGTGGCGTGTGGAACTGCCTCATGTGCGAAGGTCATTCTGCACAACACACACACAATATCACACATACATAATATCACACACACAATGTCACACACACACACACACAGTCTCTCTCTCTCTCTCTCTCTCTCTCTCACACACACACACACACACATAATCAATAACACAAAAACACACACACACACACACACACACAATATCAATCAATCACACACACACACACTATCACACACACACACACACTATCACACACACACACACACATAATCAATCAACTACACACACACACAAGCACATCATCAATCACACAATACACACACACACACACTATCAATCAATTGATCACACACACACACACACACAATATCAATCACGCACATGCACACACACACACACACACTATCAATCACACACACACACACTATCAATCAAGCGCGCGCGTGCGCACATACACACACACAATATATATCACACACACACACACACAAACACAATCACACACACACACACATATACTATCAATCAATCGCGCGCACACACACACACACACACACACATTATATCACACACACACACACACCAAAGGCGGGGGTGATGGTGGAGTTGGGTTCTCAGGACTATGGGTATGCAATGCAAAGCGATTTAACTGTCTGTCTGTCAGTCTGTCTGTCTGTTCCGTTGCTGTTGTTTTGTTTTTAAAGTGATCGCTGTAATCATTCGGAATGTCCCGTCGGTTGTTTGAATAAATCCGTTTCCAAAACCAGATTGTTTTTTTTTGTCCCAATTTTAATACCGAGTCCTTTATGATTACAGCAATCACTTATATAAAATACCGGAAACGACCTTTGGATTGCATATCCATACTTTAGTCTAGGAAACCAGTCTCAGGGATTTTGTTGAACGATGATCTTACATTGCCTACGAAGGCTGTGAGGTCGTAGGAGTTCATCTGTCCATCCTTGCGGGTGAGGGTAAAATGAGACTCATTGCGTCTCTTCACACCAATCGCTCAAAGGCAAATGACTAGGAAGAAGAAGTCTTGCTTATCCACTGCAGTCAATGGACTTACATAGCCCACAAAGGTTGATACGCCTCTTCCATCCATCCACTTTGAGCACATTGAGGAGAGGTTTGTATTGCCCAGTGCTACACATGCTATTGGATGCCAGATTCAGATGTTTACAAAACTATCAAGCATTGATCGAACTGCCTGACACAGTTCACGCGATTGCTAACTTTACGTGTCGGAGGAGCTCGAGGAGGAAACTGCAAGAGAAAGAGTTCACCCCACCCCATGAGGATGGCTGCAATAATCATGATCTTTTTCCATTTGTTTCTTTCACGTCCATCGGTTCAGCATCTGCCTTTCTTCCGGCGTCTCATCTGTTCAGTTCCCCTCCCTCATATTCTTCCACGTCCATCCCTTCATCATCTTCCTGTCTGCCCGCTTCTAATCTCTTCGCTTCCTTTCCACGTCCATCCCTTCATCATCTTCCTGTCTGCCCGCTTCTAATCTCTTCGCTTCCTTTCCACGTCCATCCCCTCATCATCTTCCTGTCTGCCCGCTTCTAATCTCTTCGCTTCCTTACCCCATCTAAGCGTTCTCCTCATAGACTGCTGTAAATTGATTAGAATTCCACGCAAATGTTGTGCACTTATTATTTTTCTTCTAGTAAAGCTAACTCTTGAGTATTATCGGATATCTTTCAAGACACATAAAAAGCAAGCAATATATTGTCTTTTTTTCCCACTGACAATTTGTGCTCGTTAAAAATAACTCATGAATATTTACAAAATTCTTTCAATGTACTTAAAAAGGACGTATAATGTTGATCTTCATCCTTTTTCTAAATGCAGGAATCCCTTTGGCGGTTGTTCCTCGGTTTCAAGGATGACGGGTTCCGTGCTTATTCGTTGGAACTCAAGAATAGCTGTGCAGGCCAAGATAGAAGCGGCAGAGTGGAAGGCAGGTGGGGCACTGAAACTCTGTTGCGGTCACAGAGACCGCCACAGCTCTGTGGCGGAGTTCATGGGCTGCTACATGTTGCTGCCAACGGTCCCCCTCCAGCAAGTGGGACGCCTTGCGGGAGGCAGCTCGCCACTGGGGCGGTCCAGGGGAGCGCATTGCTTTCGCTAGGAACCTTGCAAGATCTTGCGAGGAATAGGTCGGTGTCAACATGACGAAAGCCGATTTAAAGGCAATCAAATGGTTGACACATGTTGACATCCGCCTATGATTTTCAAGCTAGGCAGGCTAAGCTGCATCCCAGTGCTACCACCTGGAAGTCTGGCGGCATGACACCACACCATTTCAGGTTCGCCATCAGGTTGTCTTTGTAGTGCTTTCATGGTTGACCTATATTTCGCCTTCCTTGCACCATTTCGCCAAAGAACAAATCCCACAAAAAACCTAAACTCAACTTGTTTATGTATTCAGTCAATTTATTTGTTTAGTTTTTTTTTAATAAGGATTTTATTTCTCATCCTCTAAACAAAGAAATACCCATTACACTGTTGATAAGCAAGCAAATCATTTTGAGTAACACCCACATTGAAGAACAAAACATGAGAGGGACAGCGGGTAGTAAAAGAATAGAAAAGCTTCCATAAATGTGGAGAGCTCACAGGGTGAACAATACAACACAAAGACGATACAAAACAAATACTGACAAAAGAAACATGAAATATTTGTACAAGAATATGTCGTATGCACAACAGGAAAATCAGAAACACGCCATTTCTGATACATGATGCATTGTTATGAGATAACTACGTATCCAGGTATGCCAAAAATGTCAGCACAATGCTCACACGAAAAAAGCACAAACAATAAAGTTAGTTTTCATAGTTTGCCTTCCATTAAGTATTAGCATATACAAATAAATTCAAACGAAAACGTTATGTACAACAGCTGACTAAGCATTCCACACAAATATATTGCAGATCATTAAATGCCCAAAACATTTCGCTTAGAATAACCATAGCTTTTAGATGTTCAGTCTGGAATTTTTCTTGGGAATTTTTTTAAAAGCAAGATGACACTGTCAAATTCAACATGGTGCTCTACGTGAGACAGAAAACCCCCCCACTCGTTTCAGATGTGTTGAAATCTAAATAGATGTGATATGAACAAACCATCTAGCTTCAATAACTGAGGAATAATTCTCGTGCACGCGAATTAAATGTGCCTTCATTATGGTAATCTATTTCTTTGTTCTTTCATCTTCTTTGTGAAAGTGGTGATAAGAGAGAAGTATGAGCATTTTTTTCTCATCGCATTTCTACAAGCAATTTATGCAGGCAGTTATTTTCCAAATTACTTCAGGTCAGCTTGCTGACATCCGCACAATAATAAAACGGCAACACCAGCTCACTTTTAAAAGCACAACCTTACATCAAAAATCCAACTTTTCAGGCACAACAAACTTCTTACGAGATCAGTCAGTACAGCATATTAGAACTGGCAGAGACGATATGTAGTGCAGAAAAATGGAAGAAATAGCAAGCAATTTGCAATGGAGAGTGGGAGAAGGTAGTATGACTGTAGAAGGGGATAACAGAGTCAGGTAAGGTAAGAAAGCGTATGTAAAGGAAGGAGGGAGGGGTGGGGTGGGGGTGGGGGATGGAAGAGAGGAGAGGGAGGGGAGAGAGAGAGATGTCGAAGGGATGGTAAATATTTACACAGCATTCTTATCGCAAACCACGACACACCAAAAAGCACAAGCATCAGAACATTTTTAAAGTCATGAGGGATTGCAGCAGGTCATATCAATAAAACGTCCATCACAAGTCCCATATCGACTGAACGTTTTCATAATACAACTTTTCCAAACTTAGAGGACGCAGCCCCCTCACATTTCAAGTCTCCGCCTTTTTCTTCCCTTTGGCACAACCATGGAAATCAGTCCAGGGGACTGAGGAATAGAAGAAAGACCGCCAAAATCATACACAGCAATTAGCTCCCAACATCCAAACTACCTCACAGTTTCACTACTTTGAGCAAAACCTTCAATGCCAATACTCCCAAAAAGTTGAATCTTACAGTTTATCAACCTCAAAGGGAAAATTGTGTGTGTGTGTGTGTGTGTGTGTGTGTGTGTGTGCGTGCGTGCGTGCATGCGTGTGTGTGTGTGTGTGTGTGTGTGTGTGTGTGTGTGCGCACACTTTTGTGTGCATGGGTGGTGTGTGTGAAGAAAAGAAAAAGAAAATCACAGAAGCAGGTTATTGGACAACTTGTCTGCATGCTTCGTTATGTAATGCATAAGGCAAGTTTTGGCCCTCTACAACTTGCAAACACAACCTCTGTATGGAGCTGAGCCTATACTTCAAGCAAGCCAAGTCACAGCCCACAATAAACCATCACAGACAAACTCTACCCTGTGCTACAGAAGCTTATACTCCAAGCAAGTGGTAGCAAGATTTTGCAAGGGTAGAAAAGGTATGTCAAAACAAAAACTCACCCTATCAGCATTGAAATGATAAACAGAATCAAAAACAGATTCCATGCTCCATCATTCCCCTTTCTGATCTATCTCACTGCACACAGCAGAAAATTATCATTTTCATACATTCTCTTCATTGAAAATGTTTCCCATTTGAAGAAGATGCATTCAGGCAAACCATTGATACTTATCTGTCTGAAGCATTCTTTTCAAATGTCAAGGGATAATATGCATGAATACAAAAATGTGCCAATTTCTCAACTTTGAAGATAGTTTAAAAAAATCCTATTCCATCATTATGCATGTACTCATCATTTTCACCATGTCAGATGACACTGTGCGACGATGTACTTTTCTCATCCCTTACTCTCTACAACTTGCTAAACATGGAAAACTATTCTGGTGTGTTAGCTCGCACGCGCACACACACACACACACAAATGGAAATGCTTTTTGGTATCTGAATGACACAAGAAAAAAGAAGACAGAAAAAATCTCACCCCAAAACAATAACAAAACTTCTGGTGTGTTAGCGCGCGCACGCACACACACACACTCACACAAATGAAAATGCTTTTTGGTATCTGAATGACACAAGAAAAAAGAAGACAGAAAAAATCTCACCCCAAAACAAAAACAAATCTTGGGAGAATTAAAAAAGAGAGAACATCTCATGAATCAAAAGTGAAACACTCAAACTTGAGAAATGTACTCCCTTGATGGTCTTGAGACCAGCAGTTTGTAAACCATTTTTACAAGAAACACTATCCCCTCATGACAAAAATCCTCTCATTAAAACATACTTGCATGACATATTTTCTCTTTTAATGCATCCTTACACAACGGGTGTCCTTTCATCAGTGTCTGTATATTTCAAAGGTCATCTCACGTTGTTCCTGCTCATAGCCGTCACCTGATCAAAATTCCCCACATACAGGTAGGTGCCCTCTCATAATGTATCCCTATTCAAAAGGTGTTGTCCTCTTATGGATTCTCTGCATTACTGATGTGCTCTTATCAACTTTCCATTATTTGACAATTGTTTTCTTGTGAATGTGCAAAGTTTACACTTAACTACTACCAACTCATCACTGTGCCTATTCAACAGGCGGCCTCTCAGAAAATGGAAGATCCTTCGGGATAGCTGTGTTCTTGCCCATGTGCCTCTGCATGTTAAGACAACCTCTCATCCATGGGACTCATTATGTATAAAGCCGGGCAAACAAAATGGTGTCTATGATATATTTGTTAAAATCCCACAAGATGGGTAAATCTAATGTTTCTCGTTATTACAGTCTGCTAAGGAATCAAATACCGTGCACAGAAATGAGAAACAATGCATTATGCTCCCTGAACATGATAGATGGCGATACTGTATGTTCAGTAATAGTAAAAGCTGAGGCCGCTCTATGCTTCCTGAACATGACACATAGCGATACTGTATGTTCAGTAATAGTAAAAGCTGGGGCCGCTCTATGCTTCCTGAACATGACACATAGCGATACTGTATGTTCAGTAATAGTAAAAGCTGGGGCCGCTCTATGCTTCCTGAACATGATACTTGGCGATACTGTGTGTTCAGTAATAGTAAAAGCTGAGGCCGCTCTATGCTTCCTGAACATGATACTTGGCGATACTGTGTGTTCAGTAATAGTAAAAGCTGAGGCCGCTCTATGCTTCCTGAACATGATACTTGGCGATACTGTGTGTTCAGTAATAGTAAAAGCTGGGGCCGCTCTATGCTCCCTGAACATGATAGATGGCGATACTGTGTGTTCAGTAATAGTAAAGGCTGGGGCCGCTCTATGCTCCCTGAACATGACACATAGCGATACTGTATGTTCAGTAATAGTAAAGGCTGGGGCCGCTCTATGCTCCCTGAACATGATACTTGGCGATACTGTGTGTTCAGTAATAGTAAAGGCTGGGGCCGCTCTATGCTCCCTGCAGCAGCTGGAATCCCTGGCTGCCGAGCTTTTGAGAGAGAAAAGTCCATACCACTGGAAAGAACCCCAAATTTGTTGTACATGTATTTGAGATTGTGACTTCAAAGCATTGCCTAGCTCCGGCTGGCTAAAAGCAAAACATTATCACTGTCACCAACACAAAGACATCCAACACATCAACTCCAAGCACTGCTTCCCTGAGTCTGTGGCATGACACTAAACGTCTAGTTGGGGTGCTGCTGCCACAAACTGCACAGACAGGACAGAGTTTAATTCAAAGTCTTCAAAAGCACCAGCACCCATATCACACTGGGCCTGTAAGAAACGTGTCCAAACATTTGCACTACAGGTCTGTTTCTCTTCTTGCGTTCTGTCTGGTTCTGAGTTTCCTCATCACAATGTTGTGAACGTTTTTCCGGTCCTCAGGAGGCTGGAAGTAAGTAGGGGAGAAGTAAGTGGTAAATACAGATTTCAGGATGCACAGAAAACTGTTATTTTCTTAACAGCTCTTTAAAAACTAATCCCAAGTTTAATCATGAAGAAACCAACAAACTGTGGGAAAGAGAGAGAGAGAGAGAGAGAGAGAGAGAGAGAGAGAGAGAGAGAGAGAGAGGGAGAGGGGAGAGGGAGAGGGGGAGAGAGAGAGAGAGAGAGAGAGAGAGAGAGAGAGAGAGAGAGAGAGAGAGAGAGAGAGAGAGAGAGCAGCAAGCAGCTTAGAGGAAAACGAAGGTACCAATTTAGAGTAGAAATGATACAGAGATTTGTGACACATGTTCAAACTGTCATATGATCAAAAGGCAAGGAATTCATCATAGCGCAATGAAGCACAGTCAGAGTTCAGAGGATTCATATATGTGCACGTGTGTGTTCATGTATGTGCGTGTGTGCGCATGTGTGTGTTCATGTGTGTATGTGCATGTGTGCCCACATGTGTGTATAATATATAAAAATAAAAACAAGGAAATGTATAATTTGAAAATAAAATTATTTTTTTCCCCCCACAAAGCATGTATCTGCAGATTTCACAAACACTGGAAATCCTTTCTAAAGAATACTGCTTCCTCACATTCTCACATGCACTACAGTGGCTTCACTGTTCATGTCACTGCAAAGGACCACACTGCAGGTGGTGGGATCTCACCTCATAGGGTGCGCAGTGGAAAGGGGGGTCCATGGTGGGCTCCACTGGGGGGGCATCGGGGTTGTACAGGGTTTTCCTGTGCTTCCCCTTCCTGCCCTTTGACGCCTCGCTGTCAGTACTGCCCTCCTTGGCCTCCAGCATCTTGCGTGCTGCGACCACCACAAACTTCTTGTTACACCAGTGCATTGCTCAGGGGAATGAACCTCCCAAAAATCCAAAACAAAATCAAAACAAGTACATGCACACACACGCAAACACTTACACACACACTAACTCTTACACACATGCAAACTCTTACACACACACACAAACTCTTACACACACACACAAACTCTTACAAACACACACACACACATTGACTTTGACTTATTCCTGTAAACTTCCAGTGGAGCATAGGGCCGCAACACGCACTCTGTTCTGGGCCGTTCTCCTCAGCTGAGTCCACGTCATTCCGGCGTCCTTCACTTCGCTCTCCACAGACCTTCTCTATGACTGCTTGGGCCATCCCACTTTTCTTTTTCCCTCACACACACACGCACCATTACCCAAACCCCAACCAAAACCAGCGATGAAAACAAAACAACAGAAACTTCCAAGACTCAAAATAAAACTCAAACCAAACCAAACAATGAAAAAAACTAAACAAACAAACCCACAAACAAACAAACAAACAAACCCTAACTCTGAAAAATGTGGAGTACAAAACAAATTAAAAGGGTTGTCATATGAAATAGAAAACAACAGCTGTTGCATTCTGACTGACTAAAGGTTACATCAACTCATTGTAAAAGCTTTGATCAACAGAAGTCTCCACAGGACCGATCAACTGTACACAATTCAGTTACATCAAGACTGCAGAACAGTTTCCCACCCTTCCCACTGCAGTGGACATGATGCCATTGCACGCTTAAAGACTATCACAAACACCTTCTCCGTGGCAAACACATGGCTGGTGTACACACCCAACACTGACAACACCTCCCATGCACACCACTCACCCGAGCGAGTGAAGGGGGAGTTCTGCAGCGCCGACATGAGGGTCTCTATCTTGCCCTTGGCACTGCTCTTGGCCTTCCGCGCGGGTCGACGTCCCTCCTTCTCCTCCTCCTGTTCAACACAGCAAGTCAACAACTACCAGCTGTGTGGCTATTGCTCAGCACTCATAGAAGGAAAGAGAAGGAAAAAGTAATTTGCTTTGTGCAAAGCCAGCTATGAGGCCAGTAGCATTTCATGGCTTTGTATTCCCTCCTCCTTTTCCTCCTCTTCCATTTAACAAGGCAACAGCCAACCACTGCCAGCCATGTGGCTGTTGCTCAACACTCACAGAAAAAAGGGGAGTGAGAGAGAGAGAGAGAGAGAGAGAGAGAGAGAGAGAGAGAGAGAGAGAGAGAGAGAGAGAGGAGAAGAAGGAATGCACATAGTGCAAATACAAGTAGGAGGCCAGTTGCATTTCATACTTTTTATTCCCTCTTCCTCCTCTTTTTGCCACAGTCCAACACAAGTGATTGCATGACAGCCCAGGGAAACCACATGTTCTCTTTGGACTTGTAACAAAATGTCAATCTAGACTTGCCCAAATGGGTAGCCAAATTTTGCTTTGATTTATTTCAGAATCGAAACACACAGCAGCTTGATGACTGTATCGACACACAATGATACGACTCTGCAGGCAGCCTCTGAACTGCCTGTTCGCTAGTCTCTCACGATGATACTGTTTAGTGCTTACATGTTCAATGCAAAGCAAATTTTTCAAGCAAGAGACACATATATTTATTTGACTAGTGTGATTACTGTAGTGGGGCAAACAGTTTTCGGGCCAGTGGACTTTGCTGTCAGGCAAGTGAATTCTCAATCTGGTTGCCCAAACAGGCAAGCGGTTCTGAGCAGTTGCGTTGGGCCAAGTCTTGCACATCTAGGCAACGGTTGGCCACTGCCTGCTGTGTGGCAATGGCTCTGTACTCAGAGAAGGAAAGGAAAGCGAAAGGAAGAATGAAGTGAGGGATGAAGAAATTGAAGCAGATAAACTTAAGAGGAGGAAAGGAAAGTGAAAGGAAGAATGGAGTGAGGGAAGAACAAATTGAAGCAGATAGGTTTAGAGGAGGAAAGAGAAAGAGGAAGGAATAATGGAGAGAGGGAAGAACAAATGGAGCAGAAGGGTTTAGAGTAGGGAAGAGAAAGAGGAAGGAATGAAGCAGATAGGTTTAGAGGAGAGAAGAGAAAGAGGAAGGAAGAATGGGGAGAGGGAAGAACAAATGGAGCAGAAGGGTTTAGAGGGGGAAGAGAGAGAGGAAGGAATAATGGAGGGAGTGAAGAACAAATGGAGCAGAAGGGTTAAGAGGAGGGAAGAGAGAGAGAGAGGAAGGAATAATGGAGGGAGGGAAGAGACAAAACAGAAGGAGCAGCTCATGATGAAAAGAGCAGCCAGAGGAGGAAGAGCAGTAAGAAGGGAGCAGGTAGGGGAGGAACAGAAGGAAGAAGAGGAGGAGTCTATGAAGTTGGAATACATGGAAGAGTCGGCACTGAAGGAAGAGAAACAGAAATAAGGAGGTCCAGCAGGAAGAGTTCAAGGCAGAGGCACAAAGGCACAAAGACCTGGTACAGACGGAGTGAATGAATAAGATGAGGTGCACATCAATAAGGAAAGTGTTTGGAAAAGAGAGAGTGAGAAAGAGATGAAGCAGGGGCAGGGTTTGGGGAGAGGGAAGGAAGAAAAGAAACAGGAGGAAAAACAAAAAAGCATGAGAGGGGGAAAACAGGAGGGGGGGGGAGGGGAGGGGGGGGGGAGAGAGAGAGAGAGAGAGAGAGAGAGAGAGAGAGAGAGAGAGAGAGAGAGAGAGAGAGAGAGAGAGAGAGAGAGAGAGAGAGAGAGAGGGAGAGAGAGAAAAGGATCAGAAAAATTCCTGGGAGATGAGTCCCAACCTCAATGATGGACATCTGCAGACTGGCATTCTCATCCTGCTCCATGGGTTCCTCCTTGACCTTCACAGATGACCTCTTTGTCTTCCGCTTGCTCTGAGACTGGGGACAGAGGGAGGGGCACAGTTCAGTTAAAATCTCCAAAGCCTCAACATTCCAGAACAGATGCTTTAACAAGCCCACTTGTTGGCATGTTTCCCTCAAGAGCCAAGAAGGATGGATGGATGGATGGATTTTTACTGCCTTTCAGCCATTAAAAGCACTAAAATCACAAGAACATTTTCGAGAAAGCACACATCAAGTCACATTGTCCCTATTTATTTGCCTCTTACAAATCATGTATAGAGATGCGGTGGGTCTTTTCTAACCCCGAACCCACTAGGCGAAACCAAGGAGCAGGGGGGACAACTACTGTAAGCCCATACAGTGATAGTTCTCCAGGCGCTGCATAAAAATAGACATTGTGATTGTTCTGTTTCTGTCCTACTTGGCAGTCAAGAAAACTACTTGATATTGGAGGCATCTTAGTATTTGTGCACATATAGAGGGATACATATTTCACTAGAGACTATAATGGAATATAAGTAGGAAAAGGGGTTAAGTTCATATACAATGAACAATTGGAATGTGTCATTGTTTCAAAGAAAAAATTAATGTTTAGTGCAGATAAATACAAATGTTTCTCCCTGTCAACCCTGATCATTACATCAACATTTGAGGTTGGTCGACGGAGAAGTGAGACAAAGCTGTGTTCCCATGAGCTGAAAACTCAACAGCTTGTTTCAAGCAAAGAGCAGTGTCATCATAAAAAAGCATACAATAAACCAAAGTGGAACAGAAAAACTTATCATATTTCAATGCAAAATCAACAGCCATTAGTGTTTATTCTTTTTCTCTTCCTTTCAATGCTAGAAATAAGTGATGCTTACTGCTATGCATTTTATCACACTGAGGAGCTATGAGTAAATCAAACAACTAAACACAATTTCAATTTGTCAGTTTTTGCATTCTGAAACTAAGATAGCCCATAGACTTTTCATCATGAACTACATGACCAAAGCTTCTCTCACATGATCCCCCAAAACATCATATATGAGTGAGAGAGAGAGAGAGAGAGAGAGAGAGAGAGAGAGAGAAAGAGAGAGACAGAGAGACTCAGAGAGAGAGAGAGAAAGAAAGAGAGAGAGACAGACAGACAGACAGAGAGAGAGACAGGGCCGGGAGAGGTGGGGGGGGGGGGGGGGGGGGGGGGGGGAGGGGGGGGGGAAAGAGAGGAAGGAGGAAATAAAGGGAAGCAACCCACTCTGTCCAGGCTGACATCTGCAGAGGAAGAGTTACGTTTTCTTGACTTGCTCAAGGCCTTGGCAGCCACAGATGGAGTGACGTCGATGTGAAGATGGGTGGAAGAGTCCAGGCTGTCCTCCTCCTCCTCAAACCTGGGCACAGGGCTGCCAATGACCGGGGCTTCCACGCCCTGGACAGAGCAGTGTCAAGATGGAACACGTGTGTGGAAGGAACTGGCAAAGCTGCATGGTCAAATCAGCTGAACTTTCAAGCCATATCATATTGTCTGTCAGTAGGATCTATATGATCTGACCCTGTCCTTTTACACACACACACACACACACACACACACACACACACACACACCTATCCTCTATGGATGCTTGGTACAACCCCTGGCTGAGCTACTGGAGCAGGCCCCGAAAGCCCTGAAGCCAGGGGTTCCAGCTGATGAGGGGGGCATCGAGCAGCTCCAACTGCATGTTTCTCTCATGAATAT